>PVJI01004902.1:0-102991 GCA_004026765.1 Micronycteris hirsuta
TAAGAGAAAAATTTTGTTGCCTTGAATTAGGCAAAGATTTGTCAGATATGACACCATATGCAGGATCCATTAAAAGTTTTACAAACTCACTTCAGTGAGCTGCATGTGCTATGCTTTCATATGACGATCAGTACAGTAGGTTCGTTTCCACCGGCATCACCACAAACACGAGAACGAGTTGCCTTACATGCCAATGGCTACAACATCGCTAGACGATAAGAATTTTTCAGCTCCATTGTAACCTTATGGGACCTTCATAGTATACGTGATCCATTGTTGGCCAACACATCACATGCGGTAAATGACTGCAAAGCTGTTATGAAGACATATGTATGCATACATATACACATAAATATATAAACACTGGAGGAAATTGAAGATTTATGGAATATATTATCCAAACATCAGAGATGTCATAAGTAGGTGCTAGCATGGAATAGAACTCCCAGAGTTTTGTTTTGCTTTCCCAGCTCAAGAATTTATTTCTGTTTTCCTCAGACCACCTTTGGATCTGTGATGTTTAAGTCCATGTTACTCATTACCAAGAAATTTAATTCCTAAGTGGTTCTCCCATTTTTGTTACAATAACGATAGACTGTAATCGTAGGAGGAAACTTCTCAGAAATGTTCTCAATAGGGTTGAAATAAACTCTAATGTTGTTTTATAGTGGCCTGTACACACGCACTGGCTTCACACTCACCTGAGAATTAGATCTGAAGCTGCTGCGCCAGCGCCATCCAGCTAAAAAGGCTGCACAAGATTAAGTACCCTGGTTAAACTGTGGTCCTGGCAATTAAATGGATGGTGAATTTATTAGTTGGTTTTGAAGACTTGGAATAAGGGAGTTTATAGAACTCATTCAATTCCCATGAAGTCACCTTGAGTTCAATCAGTTTTGAATTCATATCCCCAATTAATCAGCCAAATCACCAGGCTCTATGAGAGACTGCACTGGTCATGACTATGGAGAAAGAAAGGAAAAGTAAGTCACAGTGCCTACTTCAAGGAATTTCCAATCCAGCTTGGTGATCAGGCTGATATTACCCTACAAACAATAGGCATAATAGAGAGACCGTGTCCTGGGCAAGTCCTCTGACCTCTTTGTGCCTTAGTTTCCCCAGTGCCTCAGTCACTAAGCTCCAAGCCCACTGGCCCTTTGTTCCTCCAAGCTCCTTCTTGCCTCCACGCCCTTGAACATGCAGTTTTCTCTGTCCGGAAAAATTTACCTTTCCTATTGTTGCGGAAACATGACTCACGATGCAGGAGAGATGGTTGAACACAACTCTTTATTATGCGCCATGCGTGGGCTCGGAGGAGAGGGTCTCCAAATTCCGAGCCCCGAACAAAGACCTTCCGGGGTTTAAATAGCCTGGGACTTCCTGCCTATGTGACAAGGCTCATGCCTTGCTTACGTGTCAAGACTTACTGCCTACGTGGCAAGCAAGGGTTGCAGAAGCTTGAGCGGAAGTTAAATATAGCTATCTTATTTGGTAAAAACAAAGCACAGAATGTTACATGATTCAAGCTGAACACAAGTTCTACAATCAAGGACAAAGCACAGGGGCTAAATACGCAAGTTGCAAAGTACAGAGACAAAACATGGGAGCTTACAAAATACTGGGTCACAAACACGGAGGTTGCCTGTCCTTCCCCCGCCCCCTGCGGGCGGAAGGTGTTTCTCCGGGGTGGGGGGCTGCTGCCTTCCCCGGGGATGGAGCCTGCCGAGGCTCCTTGCTCTCTGCGGGTGGGGGCTACTCTCTCGGAGTCCCACTCTCTGCAGACTGGGAGGTGTTTCTGTAGTTCAGTAACATGGAGATTACCTGTCACACTATAACTGAGCTCTTCTGCTCTTACAAGCCACATCCTCAGAGGAGTCTTCCTAGACCTTTATAGGCCAAGTCACTCCCCACTTCATTCCACTTAATTCCCAGTCACTGGTGATCATATACTTCGATTTTTTTTCTTTTCTAAAAGTTCACCAATTTTAGAAAAGAAAATGAAGAGACCAATGTTTAACTACGGTCCTCCTAATCCATCCCCTTGTTTCACAGGTGAAAAAGCAGAGGCTTGGAGGAGTGATAAGCAACCAGATCTGCAGCTGGCCCAGAACTCAGGTTTTCCATGTGGGGGCCAGTCTTCCTTTCATTACATCGTGCTGCATTCCGAGACAAAGAACAGAATCACTTCTTTGTCAAATTAGGTGAGACGCCAATGTTTATAAAACATTTATTTTTGCAACTTAGGTTAGTTTGACTTATTGTGAAGATCTTGAAATTAAATAGGTGTAGATATGACTCTGTCTCCCTCGGGTTTCAGATAAAATTATATTCATTAACTGCATGTCAGAGTGGCAGACATTGAGCTAGTGTTTTCCTTAGTGTAGCAGGAAGGACAGGGATCTGTTTGAACCTGACACAACTGGTAACGGGGACTAGAGCACTGCAGAGCTTCCATCGCCATCTGTCACTTTTGCTTCCCTCTGATCATCATTTTATCCTCCCATTTTGATAGATACCTCTGTATCTGGTTCTCTTGGCTGAGAACAAGATCTGCAACAGCTGTGGGAAGATGTTATACTGTCAGTAAATGGCACAGCTCCCTCAGCCCCAGCACCAAATTCCCCACGAAGAAACGGTGGGCCTGGGGTGCCCGTCCTTGGCCCATCAGCGGTAGCCAGGGTCAGAATCACATTGTACAGCATGGCTGCTCCTGAGCAACTACAGGGATGGGGAGGGCAGTTCCAGGAAAGATGGGAAAATGCTCAGACAAAACGCTGACTCCAGTATACATATATGAATCAATTTAACACACTAGTCCCATTCACTAAATAGTTATTGGATGCTGTTGCTTTCAGATAATAGGGATATAGCAGTGAGAAAAATAAACAAAAATAAAGGAAAAACAAGATGAATAAACAAGGAACTATATTGTGCACCAGATAGTAGTAAGTGCCACGAAAAAACAAAGCACAGTGAAGAGTAAGGGTGGGAGGGAAGGCGGGTGAGTGTGCATGCATGCACTGTTTTATGAAGTGTGGACAGAGAAGGCCTCATTTAGAAGAAGATAATTTGAGTTGAAATCTGAAAGAAGTGGAGAAGCAACCAGGAGGCTAAGAAATAAATAGATTCCTGGCAGAAAAACAACAAGTGCAAAGATCCCGAAACTGAAATGTGCCTTGTGTGTTCAAGAAATAGCAGAGTTGAAATGGCTCTACCGAGGGCGGTGGGGGGGGGGGCGGAGGAGGTACCAGGAGACGATGTGTGAGAGGGGAGAGAAGCCAGACCATCAGGCCCTTGGGCTCTGTCAGTCACTGTAGTGCTTTTACCCCAAGTAAAACGAAAAGTTATTCAAAGGTTTTAAGGCTAGAAATAACGTAACTCACATATGTCTACTGTACTGAGAGGGTGGTAAGAAAAGAGGGTGGTGGTTGAGAAGGTGGTCAAATATTGGATTTATTTTAAAAGTGGAACTAATGAGATATGCTAATTGATTGGATATAAGAAATGAGGCAGAGGACAGTTAATGATGAGTGTTGGCCTGAGCAACTAGAAAGATAGAGTTGTCATGTACTATGATGAGGAAGAATAGAAAAGTCAATCAGTGGGGTAAAGGGAACTGAGTTTGATTTGAGACAAGGTAAGCCTGAGATGCTTTTTAGACATCCAAGTGGGTACTGAGCGGACAGTTGGCTACATGAATATTGAGTTCAGTTGGGAGACTCTGCTGTAGATAAATATTTTGGAGTTGTTACTACATAAACAAAACTTAAAGCTTGAAACTAAATGGTGTCTTTTTGGAAATAAATATCAGTAGAGCAAAGATGAGGAGAGCAGAGTGATACCAGAGCAGTCCAGTATAGAGAGGCTGAGGAGATGAGGAGGGACTGCAAAGTATATTAAACATGAGAGTGCAGGGAGGTCAAGGAGAACCGAGAGAGAATCCAGAAGCCAGGTCAAAGAGTAGTGTGAAGGAGGGAACACTTAAGTCGGTCAATAGTTCTTAATACTCCTACCCAGACCAGACCACTCAATTTAACAACATGGAGCTCATGAATAACTTTCTAATTTCTTTTTTAATGATGTGGGGACAAAATCTAAGCACAGTGAGTACGAAGAGAAAATGAAGGGCAGAGGAGAGAAACCAAAGAGATCTAGTATGGAAAACTCTGGAAAATTGTGCTGTAAGAGTGAACAGAGAAGTGGGGTGGTAGGTGAAAGTCAGGAAGAGTTTGTTTTGTTCATTGTTAAGATGAGAGTATTGAAGTATTGTTGTCTGCTTATGTGGATGATCCCGTAGAGAGGGGGGAAAACTGATAGCGTGGGTGAGAGAAGGAAGGGATGCCGGAAGGATGTCCCTATGTGGGTAAGAAAGGGTGGGATCAAGGGCAGGAGTCTGAAAGTTGACCTTAGATATGAGAGAAGGCTCAGCTGTAGTAACCGGAGGGAAGTGAACACTGTGGGTACAGATGCCACTGAAGTGGTAGATGTGGTGGTAGAAACATATTGAAATTCCTTTCTTTTCCAACTTCTCCTTTCCAAGTGATGTAAGAAGGTCATCAGCTGAGAGTGAGGATGAAGAAAGAGATCTTGGAAGTCTGAAGAGATAGGAGAAAGTATGGAATGTAAGCAGATAAGAGATGAGCTGGGCTAGGGAGTTTGAATAGTGCTACCAAGGCTTCCCAGAGGCCCTTTTGAAATGTGTGATCACGAATTTACCAGACAACACAGTTCACTGCTGTTTTCCAGCTACATTTAGCTGCATGTGTGTAGTCACAGTGTGGATGTGTGTTGGATTTAGCCAGCCTTGGGGTCTTGTTAAGCAAATGTGATAAAGGAAGATAGGGGAAGAAAATTGAAAATGTAGGCGAAGGGATGATTATAACAGTAGACTATGAAAGCTAAGCTGAGTGAGGTGGGAGAAGAGGACATGAAGAGGCACAAAAAGAGCAAAATGGCAGAATGATCAATGACTCTAGATTTCTGGGGTTAAAAATTTGTAAAGTTGCCCTGGCTGCTGTAGCTCAGTGGATTAAGCGCGGGCTGGGAACCAAAGGGTCCCCGGTTTGATTCCCAGTCAGGGCGCATGCCTGGGTTGCAGGCCAGGTCCCCAGTGGGGGCAACCGCACATTGATGTTTCTCTCCCTCTCTTTCTCCCTCCCTTCCCTTCTGTCTAAAAGTAAATAAATAAAATCTTTAAAAAATATATTTTTAAGTATAAGAATGGGTGAGCTACAAATCTACAAAGTTGGATCAGAAAGTGAAATGCATATGAGACACTGACATCAGGAGTTATGATTAGAAAAAGCCCCAGTCAGTAATTTACCTGAAAGCTGGTGAGTGGCGGAGTCAGGTTCCAGTCTAGTCTATTGGACCATACCGACTGCCATCATCAGCATTCTCCTGGTGTAACCGCCAGTGCTGATACATTCTCTGCCTTCTGGCCTTACTTGTTTCCCCCACGCCCTCTTTTCTAATGTTCTCACCGTGGAACATTTCCTACATGCACAACAGGAAGCTGAGGTTCAGAGAGGGTAAGAACATTGCCTGAGAGCACGCAGCCAAAAAGTGGACTCATTTGCTACTCAAGAGGCAGAATGAGAAACACGCCAAAGAGCTGAATGTTTCCAGTGAAAGGAGTAACAGGGATGAAGAATTCAGATGAGGCATGAGCAAGCTTTTGTGGTGGCCCCGAAGTCTCAGGAACCCTCTTAGTTTCCTCTCACTTGTCCCCTAAATGTTCGGTGATGAGAGGTTGGCCAGGGTGGAAACCTTGAAATATTTAATAATAATTTTTAAAGGTCATTACAAAGTGCTTTATGATTGTTCATCTTCAGCTTTTAAGTTCTGTTTTGAGAAACAGGAAGAAAAATAAACAGGAAAAGTACATGAAAACCCCCAAAGGGATCCAATTGAATAAAAATAGTGCTAACAGGAAATAAATATCTTAAAACTCTAAAGGGAAGGGAAGGGAAAATATAGATTGAGAAATTCTGCCAGACTGATTGCTTTTAATTGATAGGGAAAAAGTCAATTACTTAAATGGAACAGTGACCAACATTTGGACAACAGTTTATTACCTCCTTCCACCACCTTTCTGCCATGTTAGACATTTTCCCTAACAACTATCTGCCAGCACCTATAGAGGAAAGAGTATCAGAGTTGGCAGTGTCTCCGGATTAGCGGCCAAGTTATGCCATCATATCTTGGCCTCGTAGGCAAGTACCTAAAAATAACAGCTAGCATGTATTGAGGGTTACTCTGTATTAGACCCTGGGCTGTGGATTTTACATGCAAGATTTGAAAGGGGCAAGAAAAATTGCTCTTTCATTCAAAACATTCCTACTTTATCACTTCTAAACCGAGATTAGCTTTCAGTGCCTCAAATGTGAATTCACTGATTAATTCATCAGATTACCCAGAGTTTAGCTTATCACTGTGGATGCAGAGATAGACAAGACACCGTCCTCCAAAAGCCAATATTCTGGTTAAATATTAAAGTTTGTATTTATCAAATCTGTACTACATTGCTGCCTACTATGTGTTGCTTAGTCAAAAGAATACTTGATTAGAAACCAGGAGACTACTATTACCCTCCCGCCGCCAACTTAACTGTGAGGACTGTAGGTGGATCATTTCCCTCTTTTGGAACCCAACTGCATCTCTTGAAAGAAATGGTTTGGCTCACAGTCCCTCCCTCCTCTTCCAACAATGACAGCCTGTGAGTCTCCTGCTATTTTGTTTTTACTCAGTCAACAAACATGTATACAGCACGATGTGCTGGGCACTTTGCAAATATCAACCCCTTACTTAGTAGTACAACAATCTTATTATGTAGGCACTATAACTATCTCTAAGGAAACTATATAATAAATACAGTAATAAAATATGATAATAAAACTGCTAGTATTGCTCTGGCTGGTGTAGCTCAGTGGAATGAGTGCAGGCTGTGAACCAAAGGGTAGCCAGTTCGATTCCCAGTCAGGGCACATGCCTGGGTTGCAGGCCAGGTCCCCAGTGGGGGCCATGTGAGAGGCAACCATACATTGATGTTTCTGTCCCTCTCTTTCTCCCTCCCTTCCTTTCTGTCTAAAAATAAATAAATAACATCTTTTTAAAATAAATAAATAAAACTGCTATTATTAACCCCTCTTACAGATGATGAAGTTGAGGCACAGAGTCATTTGAAATACTTGAGATATATTTTACTGTTGAGACACCTATAAGTTGTTTGCTTTTGTTTTGCTGGGTGACTTATGTCCGCCTTTGATATTTTATGACCGGTATGGTTATGTTGCTGGTGCTGTAGCATCTGCTTCCTACTTGGGTAGAACCACGGCAGTCATTCACCAAAGACTGTGGCACAATGAGGATTCCGTGTCACACTCACAATGCACACACTTGAGCAGTCAGTGGGGAGCTCTTTTGCGTCCGTTCTTTCTGTCCCTGCCCTCTACACTATGCCTGGCCCTCTCTTTAATGAAAGAAAGTATGCGAGAGTGCCCAATGCAGAAACTGGCTCCCTGTACACTGAAGAACACAAAAGTCCCCTTCCCTTCTTCCTCCCCTCCCTCCAACTTTGTTTCCCCTCTCTCCCTCAGCCTTTCAATCCCACCGCCTCCACAGCAATGTCCTTTTCTGCCTTTCTAACCATGTCTACCCAGGAGTAATTGCTAAGTTCCATCAACAAACTGTCAATGTATCTCTAGCTTAAGATTCTAAACTCCTCTGGACTTCCCCTCCATCTCCTTCAGAGTCCATTTATCTATCCACAGCTGCTGTGCTCACCCTGCAACTGGACCCCCCACCACAGCCCTGCAATCTGACCTCCAGGGCCCCCCTTTCCTGCTGCCACCAGCTCCCTCTCCACAGCATCCACGCCCCTGCCATTCCATTTTTCTGTGTCATCCCTCTGCTTAGAAATTTCAGCATCTAAAGGCTCTGTAAGAATCAGGCTTGACCAGACCTACGCCTTCTCAACACCCTACCTATGTGACAGCACAAAGTGCAATTTTAACCGTGTGAGTTCGTGATATGTTATTGCACGGTGCCCGAAAGACACCAGTTTTAGACACAGCAGCATGTGCAGAGCAACAGTTTTTTTAATATTGAAAGTACTGACATTTGCAACTTTTCAAAAATCAGAGAAGAGGCAAGGTGATATCTGTATTCGTGTGAGTCGTTTGCATCATGGCCTCATTCTTGAGAAGTAGAGATAAAGAAAGATACTGCTGCGCTGGCTCTGCAGCTATTACGTTCACTCTGGCTCTGCCCAAGGGAGCCCTCCGTCAGGTGAGCATTTCTTATCCAACGTGTCTTGGGGGAAAGGTGTCAAAATCCTGAGGAAGGGAAAGGAACGTGAATTTTAAGTCAGAAGACTTGGGATTACATCCAAGCTTTCAAGTTACTTATAGTTGAACCTTAGGAAAGTCACTGCATCTATTTAAATCTTGGAGGTTTTTTTTAATCTGTAAAATGACAAATTTGGCATATTAATCCCTAAGGTCCCTAATGCTTTCAAGTTTAAGATTGCATGATTCTATGATTATTGCCCCAAACATCCAAATGTCCAATTCCATCAAATTGCATGTAATGTAACAATTTCTAAACTCCCTATAAAGTGGCCCTCAGTGATGAGTGCCACTGTGCTAGTTAGGGTCTGAGGATGTAAAAAAAATTAAAAACATGTTACAGGCCCTCCGGGAGGCTTACTCTATTTGTGGAGAAAACAATTGGTAAGGATAATTATTATGAATAAGTGAAATAAAATTATTCTAACTCTAGTTACACCTGGTACTCAGAATCATAATTAAGAATTGGAGTGATCACGATATTAGCTCAAAGCTGGGCTTTACAAAATGGGCAGATTTTGACTGGCGGACAAAAATGAAGACTTTCGGTAGAAGGAACACAAATAATGAATGTTTGAAAGGATGCGTGGAGAATGTGATTGGACGGTAAGAGTGGGACTATGTTAAGGAGAGTTCAGAGAAAGTTAAGCTGCGAATTTCGGATTTATTTCCAGGAATGACTGGAAGCCATTAAAGGTTTTTTTAAGCAGGTAAGTAATATAATAGAAGTACAAACTGAAAATGAAAAACTATATATCAATCCTGGAATTCTTAAATGTGGCAAGTCCCAGAGCCAAGGGCATACTAGAAGTTTAAAAATATAATTTAAAAAAATTTAAAGGATGAAAACCTCTTGCCTCTCATTTTCTGGTACTTGGATCTAAGGACCATTAGCTGAGCAGTTGAGAGTTTTAATTGCCTGTTAATTGACACTGCGTGGGGAGGGAAGCAATTGCTAAGGTAACCAGGTCCCAAGCCATATGGGGCTTTGCAGAATCATTCCAACACCTTGAGCTACCCTTGGAAATGAACAGGCAGTCCTGTTAGGCAGTTCAATCCATGGCAGAACACCTGCTCCTAATCATTTAAAAGAAGGCAGGGCCATGATCTGGGCCAGGTGATGTTTTGAGTTGATTTTAAGAGAAGTTTGATTCTGAAATCTCATTAGGATATGTGAAAACATAAATGTCTCTCATGAAGCCCAATCTCTCTGCTAAAACAATTTTAACCAGGCATTCTAGAAAATTTTCAGCAGAATTTTGTAGCCACATTGTGTTGAAGCTGGAATTGTCCTGACATGCCAACACATTGGGGAAATAGGCCCAGAGTGGAGAAGAAAAATTTCAAGGTCAAATTTTAATTAATGGCAGACCTGAAATTAGATCCCAGGTGTTGCAAGCTCCCAGACAATGACATTTTTCAGTTCATTGAATGGCCTCTCACGTTAATTGCTGGTGAGTTGAAAAAGGAACTCCAGGCTCTACTCAGGACGAGTGTGGTGGTCAGCAACGATGAAGGTAGGAGTGGGGGTCAGAGTGGCGTCTCTGGTTCCTTGAAATTCCCATGCATGTAGAGTATTAGCTGTGAAAAAGACTCTCCAATTCTACCAGTCCACTAGCTATAACAACATAGTGAGGGAGACCTCAAGTTTGTTGATCCTGTAAGCAAAACAGACAATTCCTTGACAAAACAACGTCCAAAATTCTGAATAGTGTGACAAAACTATCCTATGTATAATCCATTTTTCAAGCTACTCCTTCTTGTTCTCTATCCTCCTTTTGCCCTTCTGTACTTTTTTCACCTATAGTACTTATGACTTTTTAAATTACTATGTGAGTTTTTAATTAAGCTTTTTGCATATTATGCACTAGATTGTAAACACCACCAAAGATCTTTGTCTGCTTAGTTCACATTTGTATTAAGGACCTGGAGAGCTCCAAATATAATTTGAATGAATGACTGAATAATAAATGGATCTACTATTTACTTTGAACAACAGGCATACTTTAAATTTATTTATTTATTTATTTATTTATTTATTTATTTATTTATTTATTTAATACTCGCCCAAAGACATGCTTATTGATTTTGAAGAGAGGAGAAATGAGGGAAAGAGAATGGGAGACAAACATCAATGTGAGAGTTCACACCCCGACTGGGGACCGAACCCAAAACAGAGGTATGTGCTCTGACCAGGAATCAAACCTGTGACCTTTCAGTTTACAGGGCAATGCTCCAACCAACTAAGCACACTAGCCAAGGTACAATGGGCATACTTTTAAGCCATGGTTTCTACCTGCAAAACGGGCAGAGTAATAATTTTCATGTAACAGGGATGGTATGAGGATCAAATGAAGTAATATGAGGAAGTATCTGGCACAATACTGGACCCCAACATGCTTCTCATTAACCACTGGCTCTCTTGCTTTAAGTGTTTAAAATCATGAACTCCCATCTCTCAGTCATTGTACTCCTTTACTGACTCAAACCACACTAAGGACTGCACGTCTTCCTGCTAGATGCCTTGGCCTCCTTCCTGTGGCTTTAGATGGCAGTGATGGGACTTGGGGGCATATTGAGTGGAAGCAGCAATGAAGTTGTGGGGCCAGGGAGGAGCACTGGCTGTACAAACAGACAGATCCAATGCTGAATCTCGGCTCTGCCACTCTTCAGCTATGTGACCTTGAAAAGTGATCTCATTTTTTCTGAGCCCTAGCTTGCTGCTATGAAGAATGTAGATAACATTGCCTACTTTACAGATTCAGTGAGAGCGGTTAAGGATATAATGTGTAAGTTACTCTATAATCATAAATGCTCAGAAAAACAATAAAGGCGCCTATTATTCCTGGAAAATAGGTGTGTTCAAAAGTTGTCTTTCAGAAAGATGAGTTCTAAATTAGCATATCTGAAACCCTCTGTGTTTGGGTATTGACATATACCACATTAAGACTGGTATATTTAGGAATTACAGAATTTTACAACCAGACTTTCTACTTACATTTCTCATTTTGCAAATAAAGGCTCATCGCAGAGAATGCTAGTTTAAAAATTCAATCTATTAAGGAGTATTTTTTAATTAAAGCAATTCATAGATATAAAAATCCTTATAGTTTTCAAAGAACTTTATAGTTTACAAAGCACTTTGATACCCATTATCTCATCCCATAATCCCATATCCCTGAACAATGAGTTAGCCCTCTGTTCTGTATCCTGTCAGTCATCCTTTTCATTTTCCCCATTATTCCTTACATTCCAGGCAGCCTTTTCCCTACTCCCAGATCACGATCTGTACCTGCACTCATCCTTCCTCCACACCTTTATTCCTTCTGATCGGAATGGCCTCTTTCTCCTAGTCCCCCAAATCAACCTTTTCAATTCCTATCCATGTATTGTGGCCTAACTTGAGCTCTTTCCCTTCCAAAATCCTCTCCAGGTCCATTTAGCAGATGTCTATAAGGACCTCTGTTGTTTTGTCTGTCTAGTATTCTTTCTCCTTACGGTATCAATACAGCTTCTTTTCCAAGTGGTCCTAGTAGAACTATCAAATGTAGTGCCCAGCTTTCTCCTCTCCAACCTCTACACCACCACCCCACACATAAACACCAAGTTGGGCATATGATCCAAGCCAGGCAAAAGGCTCTCTGCTGAGAATGCAGAGTGAGGTCATAGGGCGGAGGGCCAAGTTGCTGTAAGCTCTTAAGTCTGGAGTTTTTCCACTAGCAAGATCCTAAAGACCTGCCCTAGCTGATGTAGCTCAGTGGATTGAGCATGGGCTGGGAACCAAAGGGTTGCTGGTTCGATTCCCAGTCAGGGCAAATACCTGGGATGCAGGCCAGGTACCCAGTGAGGGCATGTGAGAGGCAACAATACATTGCTGTTTCTCTCCCTCTCTTTCCCCTTCCCTTCCCCTCTCTCTAAAAATAAATAAAATCTTTAAAATAAAATAAAATAAAAAGATCCTAAAGACCTCAGGCCACAAAACTCAGAAGAATTGCCTTTCTATTCCTTTATTTCCAAGAGCTTGCTGTTATCAAATCTTCCTTCAATTCTAAGAAAGACTAAGTAGAAAAATGGGGGGTGGGGAATAAAACTATTTCTAAGTGCAAACTCTGTTTCTCTCCTTTAACACTCAAATAATTTCACACCATTCTTGGAATAAAAACCAAAATCCTTATGTGGTTTGCCACCCGATGCATGATCTGGCTCCCCTCCACCTCTCTCGTTTTATTCCTTGCCTTTCTTCCCCTCGCTTCCCTGTTCCAGATACGCTGGCCTTCTTCCAGTTTCTTGATTTCCTCATGCATTCTCTCTCCCATAAAATACATCCTCCTTCTTAAAAAGTAAAAATAAAATAAAATTCTTATCTTTTACAGACATTCAAATCTTACCCCAAGTGGCTTACCTTAACAGGCTTCCTGTCCTGAGAGAAGCCTTTTCTGAGCATTGGAACCCTCTACCCCAAACTAGGGGAAGTTATTTAATGTTTGGTCTCACATTTCCCTGCTCTTCCCTTCATCGTACTTGATAGTATCTGTGCCGGCCAAGGTATCTGTCCTCCACTAAATTGTAGGTTGCCCAAGGAGCCAATCACTCTATCTCCAGGACTTAGCCTATTGCCTGGCACAAAAGACAGTTGGACAAATACTTGCTAAATTAATGTCAATTTTTTTAATCTTCTGATCAGATTGGTAAACATTCCTCACTTGACTCCTTCATCCATTATTGCATTACCATAGACAGCAAATGTCAAAGTATGGTTCCTGGATCAGCAGTATCAACACCACCTGGTAATTTGTTAGAAATGCATGTTCTTGGGTCTCAACCCAGGCCCACTGCATCAGAAACTCAGAGATGAGGCCCAACGAAGTGTTTTGACAAGCCCTTAGGTGATCGTGTTGGACAACTAAGTTTGAGAACCACTGCTCTAGGATATCATTCATTTCAGTAAACAAGAAACTCAATTATTAAATGGCTTAATCTCTCTAAAAGTTTCTGTCTCGCTCATGCAACCGTCCAACATGGGTGCTCCACAAAGTCATTCAGGGACCTGGGGCTGGCAGGCTCTGGAGCTCTGACACGTGACTTCCAGGGCTGCCCTGGACTGTATATCCAACGGAGGCTGGAATAAGAGAGCCTGCTGATGGGGCACCAGCTTCTGAATCACCGTGGCCTGGAGGTGACGTGTAACACTTCCACTCCCATTCCACTGGCCACACCCTGTCATGTGGCTCCATTTAGATGTAAAGAGTCTGGGAAGTGTAGTCAGTCTTCTACTGTGCAGCTGCTTCTCAGCAACAACTCTGTACCATGGAGGAGAATACAGATTTTTGATGGATAGTATCCATCTATGCCACAGTTATAGCATGAAAATGTCACCTCGGAAAACTGACTTTTCTGTAACTCCCTGCCTCAGCAAAATATCTAGGTAGCAGGCCCAAAGTCTCTCACCCTGGTTCCCATAGCGTAATTTGCAAGAGCTAGTTAGAGCCATGCTAGTGAGAGCCATGCTAGCTGTTTCACCCTTTTTGGTGGGATTTGCTCCACCTCACACTCTGTGCTGGCTGCGGCTTCAGTTCCTGATGTACTTCTTGTCAACGGGCAGCCTTGATTTGCCACAGCCACTCCCCGCCGCGTTATCATAGCCACCATCATGCCATGAAGGGTGGGCTCCTCTAGGCTCCCCTTGGTCCGCTGGTCCCTGGTAGGGGAAGAAAATGGTAAGCAAACCGTGCCATACACATCCAATGAATGTTATTCAGCCAAACAAAAGGAATGACGCACACTGATTCATGCTTAAAAGTGAACCTAAAAAACACTATGCTGAGTGAAAGCAAGACACAAAAGGTTACAGTTTGTGTGGTTCTATTCATGTGACATATCCAGGGTAGGTAAACCCATAAAGACAGGAAGTAAATTGAGGAGCTGAGGGGAGGGGAGAATGGGGAGTAATGTACATGGAGTTTCCTTTTGGGGTGATGAGAGTGTTTTTGGAACTTGATAGAGGTGGCAGTCACACAACAATATGAATGCACTAGATTCCAATGAACTGTTGCCTTTTAAATGGTTAATTTTATATTATATGACTTTCTTCTCAGTTAGAAAAACTGGAGGTCCTTGTTCTAAAATCACAGCTACATTTTTGAAGTCTCTAATTAATCATTGATTTTTAAGAGGTAACAATGCAGAACAAAACAAGACATTTTTAAATAATATTGCTTGTTAGCTGGGGCTCTGAGCCGGACCATTGTAAATAAAGATTCTGGCACTCAAAAAGGTGTAAAAACTATTTCCAAACAAAAATAAATAAAAGCACATTAATAAACTTGGATTTAAAAAAATCACAGATTTTTAAACATTCTTTTTAGTAAACACTGTAAAAATGTTTAAAAATAAACTTGCAACTTATTCTAAGGTACTGAGATATGCGGAGACCCTGTGCTATTATTTGTATATAAATCACTAAGAAACTATGAATAACCAAGAAAAATCTGTGACCACAGATGGTGCAGGGCCCTCTTTGGTGGCTGAGGTCTATTATAAGCACAATGAGAGGTCTGAATCAGTGGAAGCATCTCGACTGTCCCGGAAGTGTGTCTGAAGGGTATCAGAGTCAACATCTTCGCCGCTGCGGGCCGGTCTGCCATGGCTGTAAGCTGATCAGCTTAACTGACAAAACTGAAGTCTGCAGTGTTAGAGGCAACAGCTAGTCTCAGCTACGCCTGGAATGGTGATTGCCTGCATAATGGTACCCACTGATGTGCACCCAGAAGGGTAAAGTTTACTGAAGACTAATATCTCCCCTCGAATCCTTACTGACTCCGGTGCGGAGCACAGTGCGTTGGCTCCATGAGGAGCGGTGGTGTTATGTTATCAGCAGCATCTCACAGAACATCCTTGCCTCCTCCGCTTATTTTTGAGCTCAGACCAACAGAATTTTTTTCACTACCATCATCCTTCTCTCCTTTGTTTCTCCCCTGTCTCCTTCTCCTCTCTCTTCTTCAACAGGGAGTGTTGACGCTACAGGTTGGAAGAAAACGTGTACCAGTTGGTACCTGCTGTTCACAATACCAGACCTGAGTAGAAACTCAAGGCAGGCCTTAACCCTAAGGAATAAGTTTTTTTCCACTATGTTTAAGCTAACTTTTGGCTACCTATGATAACTGATTAAAATAATGTATAATTAAAATAATGTAAAATAATGATAACTGATTATAATAATGAGAGCCTTAGAATGTAGCTTAGGCTCTCATTTTGATCCACCCTCCAGAAAAGGTCAAAAGGATGAATGTGAGAATTTGCCTTCTTGCAACATCTGTGAGAAATACAAATGAGGTGTGAAATGGAAACAGAGAAAGGTGAGAGAAAGAAAATAGGGTCTTGGACAAACCACTGACAGAATAGTCAGCTTCTAAAAGACTCAGAATGAACGTTTTTGTGCCCCTATCTTGAGCCAGGCAGTGATCTAGACACGTAAAGTGGTGGGACCGGGGAAGATAAAGTGAAAATGATACACAAATCATGGCCACTACCCTCCAAGAGACGGACTTTGAGCTGGGACTTGACATTATTGTATGTGATTTTGATAGCCAGCATCGGGGAGTGTGGTTCTGTCCTGCTGAAGCAGTAGTAAGTATACAATACCTGGCATAATAAACTTAAAATTTTAAGTTTGACTCTTGCTCATTTAGGGGCAGATTGCCTAGTCCGTTTCTAGTCTTTATCCGTCTTAGGGTTTAAACTTTACTTTCATCGCAACAGATTTTCATCGTTCCAGGTTTGTACATATTTTGGAGATTTTGTGCAATCTTAAGTACTTTGCTTATTACAGCTAAAATTGATTCTCCACAGCAGAATAGTTCACTCCCTCCTCTGTGTTCTCATAGTGCTTTATTCACACCTTTATGGAGCCCAGATTACACTGTGTATTAATAACCGTTCGCTTTTCTGGCTCCTGCACTAGAGTGGGAGCTCTTCATAGAATATGATCACATCTTATGAGAAAGAGAAACATAGCTGTTAGGCATTTAGGCTCTCAGCTCATTCTCCACATGTTTAAATCCCTGCTCCACCATTTCCTATCTTGCTGTATAACCTTGTACAAATTATTTGTTGACCTCTCTGTATTTCAGTTTCTTCCTGTTGGTAATAACGAACCTACCTCCTAAGGATGTGTAGGGGACATTAGACTACATACAAGAGGAACTTTCTTCAGTGTTTGGTGTATAGGAGATGATCATAAATACAGGCTGTTATCCTGTAGCCCACACTTTTAAGCTTGCAGTAAGTATTTAATAAAGTTCATAGAAATGTTAAATAAATAAATTAGTTTACAAGAGCTGCCTAGTTTCGGGAACAGTTGTAGCCTAGTTTTGCTGCCTAAATTTCCTTTGGATAAAAAGAGAAATCCCCTTTCAGACATTCCATGAGGCTGGGCTGAGTCACTCACTTCCCTTTGGTTTGGTGGGGAAATGACGGGAACTGTTTCTTCCTCATCTTGCCCAGAAACTGCTGGGCTCAGCTGAGAACTGAAGACAGGGAACATTAGTCAGAGAGCTGGAGGGGGCGGGAAACCCCGGACTTCCTGGTCTCTGAGGGCTGCTTCTGATCATCTTCATGGAGAATATCCTGTGGTCTGGTGAAGAGCTTCAGCATCTCTGCAAAAACGATGTCCCCTTCAAGAGATACCAATACTACATGTCCTGACTTTGTGAATAAATGTAGGTCACCACCTATTCCTACGATGAGTTAATACTCCTCTTCTGTGCTCCCTTAATACCTACATCATGACGATTGCTAACCTTAATTGAGTACATGCATTAAACCATTTAATCCATACAACAAATCTACAAGGTTGGTGTTATGACCCCATTGTACAGGCAAGGGAGCAGCGGCACGGAGAGCTGGAGTAGCTGGTGCTAAATCACACACACAGCTGCTAATGGCAGCGCTGGGAGGCGAACTGAGACCACCCGCTACCAGGGTTCTCGCTCAACAGTACAGGAGACTGCCTTGCCGGCTGCTTTCCCATCACTTATTCCCTGTTGTGAGAAATCCTTACGTGGCCACATCCTCACGGATTCCCCTGCTACTGTCACAGTGCCTGCCTCCTCGTAGGTGTTCAGGACACGTTGAGTGAATGAGTAAATGACAGAGTACCTTGAGCCATCGCTTCAGGCAGAAGATCTTTTGTTGGAGTGAAAGAAATGGACACAGAGGAATGGTTTCTGCCTCAGGCTCCGTGACTAGTTGGGATCCTTTCAGAAGCCTCAACTCTTCCAGATCCAAAGACTCTACCTGGGGAAACCGGAGCCCTCCTCTTCATACCCCTCAGCAAAACGTTTCAAATGAATCATCAAATTGGAATTCTTTACCTTGCCCTTCCCTGCCCTGGTTTCCGGAAGGAGCTTTCACTGCAGGCTCTGAACACTCCTTTGCCTGGATCAGGGCCTCCTGGTATGGTTTAATTTCTTTATCAGCTGTGGTAACTGAGACTCCAAACATCTGCAAAACCCTCTCAAGGGAAACAGTCCTCAATGGCTGGAGATACAGTATGTTCAAGAATCGGGCTTGTGACAGTATCTCATAAGAAGCCCTTTCTGCATAGATCTTCCTTTTGCATCATTTTTATTCCAAGATTGAGCTGCTTTTTCTGCTTTTGATGGCTCCTCTCCACATATGTCTGAAGACAGAACTGGACTCTTCTACTGAGTAACCCTGTTGGCTAAAGAGTTCATGAAGAATTTAACGAGGATTAAAGATCCCACAGTATTTTGCTGAAGAATAAAGCTTGGTTTGTAGCCAGGAATCTGTGTGGACAGTGGGCTTTCCGTGGACTGAACTACATTTTCCCAACAATCTCCTTCATTTCCGTCTGGGAGAGCTTGCCATCCCTGCCCAAGCTAAGAATTCATTTCTTTCCAACTACCTATGACCAAGTGGCTGTTAAACAGCTCCCTCCCTTTAAACAGCACACAGACGTACATCATCTATGCCAAAAACAGCTGAATTCAGGACTCACTCAAATGACTTCATAGACTCGAAAGCAAAGCAGCGTACAACATGCATCTTTAGGTGGTTATATAAAACATTTCTATAATCAACTTTCAAAAAATTGAGTTAGTTAATGCAACATTCTCAGAAGGTATGGCAGTGTTATTTAATTTGTGAATAAAAAATTGCCAGTTCATCTTTTTTAAAAAATTGCTCTTCTCCTCTGTGTTTTACTGAGAGTAAAAAATGAAAATGACCCTTTTCTTTCACCTGGTATCGTCAACCATTTTTTGCTCATCTAATATTTATTGACCCTCAACGGGCAGAGCGCAGTATACTACAGTGGTTCTTATCCATGGTTCTGAATAGCCAACTCAGAGATAGAACTGAAAATGAATTCATATTAACAGATTACAACTAATATTCAAAGAAGAGGTAGTGACTTGAGAGGAAAATTTAGAAAAACTCATGAGACCATCTATACCTGAGTCTTTCTAAAATTTTCTTCAGTTTCAAAAACTCTTCACATCAAATTTTAATTGAGAACTTGCTACATCAAATAAAGTCATTTTCTACTAGAGGCTGATGAAATTCAGAGAGGATTCAGGACAAGGCAGCACCTCAATCAAGTTCACGGGGGCACAGCCAGGTTAGTCCTCTTATCCATAGCAGTGAAAGGCTGTTCTCTCCTGCTGAACTGGCGGCTTCCTTATGTCAAGAAGCTGAGTCTTACAATGCCACAATTAGAGCGTAGACTTTAGAACTTGCAACATGACTCCTGGTTCTTAGCCTGAGCTGCTGATGATATATCTACTTCAGATGAGCATAAGTCCTCTCTGGATTTAGAGAATGCGTCTGTGGTTCAGGATCTCTTCCTGGATTTAGTGGAAAATGGTTAGATCCTAAAGAATTTTAAGTGGGACTGGAGTGGAAAAGTAGTGAAAGCTTGGACAACTTAGATGGCATTGGGGAAACTGGAAACTTAATATTATGTGAAGAAATATAAGGCTGTAGCCCTACCTTATGCTACATTCCAACATCCTTCAGACTAAGGACCTAAAAGTTAAAGAAAAATCTCTAAAGCTGTCAGAAGAAAATGCTGGGTGTCTTTGTAAAAAGATAGAGAAAATCTTCTAAAGGATCAACCCACATCATACACAATAAGGTTAAAAATTGATGGTTTTGACTTCATCAAAATTAAGACTTTTTGCTCAGTGAAAGACACAACAATCAATAGACAGAGAAGAGACTGTAAGAATATACTTGGAGCATCTGTAACAGTTAAGGATGAATATCTGGAATATGTAAGGAACTCTTGCAAATCTGCAAAAAAGAGAGGACAACAAACAGAAAAGTACTCAAAGGACATGAAAATATAATATATAAAAAACCTTAAATAGATCATGCAAGAAGTATGTGAAATCATTAATAATCAGAAAACTGCAAATTGTAACAAAGCAATACCACTTTACTCTCATCAAAATGGCAAAATAAGAAAGAAAGATAAGCTCAAATATTGACAAGAATATGAAAAGACAATGAGGCACTGCTGACGTCGGTGTAAAACATATAGCCTTGGGGAAAAATCTGACAATGCTTATTGAAATTAAAAATGACTATTCCTATGACCCAAGAATCCCACAAATTGGTATACCCAGAGACCTTCTCCCACAAGTTCTCTATGGGACACTTACCAGGATGTTAACTGCGACATTGTTTGTGGTATTAAATACAGAAGTTACCTAGTATCCACCAGAGGGGAATACAAAAGTAAAATCTGGTACCTTGGTACTATGGAATACTAACCCATGGTCAGTTACTTAGCTAAAGAAAAGTATAGCCACATAAATAAACCTAAAAGTACAATGTTGAGTGAAGATTTTTGGCACAATATATTTCAGTAAATTAAAACCCATACATAGAACAGTATTTACATAGTTAAGAACAGATCACGTACCATGGAGTGTCCAAGGAGGAGACAGGGCTGGGAATGACCATTGTGAACGAAGGATAACACACGTGACAATAAGGCAGGAGAGAGCATCTTCAGGCACTAAACATGATAGCATTATATGAACAGATGAATAATCAAGTAAATGCTGCAAAACTGGGCTTAAAGAATTTGGGAAGAAAAGGAAATAGGGAGGGCTGCTGTGAGAGGTCCTGCGGGCGGGAGACCTGGGGTCCATCCTGACCCGGCCCCTCCCTGGTTGGCTGCGCAGCACGGGCCCAGGATGTTCTTTAGATTTCCACTCTCCCCTTTCATGGGATAAAGATGCTAGGCTAGAATTTCGAAGATCTTTTCCAGCTTTATACGTTGAGTATTCTGTTTTCCATCAATAACCTCCATAATGTCATAAGCAACAATAAAACCGTATCATCCGTTTCAGAACATTTTTACTCACAATCAAAAATAATCTAACTTCTGAGAAATGTCTTTTGCGGAAGGTGTGTTTTCATACACCCAGCGGACAGAGTGGCATCAATTCTCTAAATGCGCAGGCTTTATCATCTTAAAGGAACTGTTTCCTTTTCATGGAGCAATGGACAAAAGAAGAAGAAATTTTTTTCAATGAGATTTAAATAACAGCTGTAATTATGTGTTAGAGTATTTCAATAAGTATTCAGGAAGACCGAGGGTACTATAGACAAGAAGCCCTTCCTGGATGACCAGAGCCTCGTTGATGAGGATGATGACAATGACGATGAAAAAGATGCCCATGACAGCAAACCAGGAAGCCATAAATCCAGAAGAGTTCAGCTGTTGGATGCCTAGCCTGCAGAGGCCACAAGCTTCTGGCTCTGGGTTCCTCAGCTCCTAGCTGACTCTGGGTTCCTTTAACTCACTTTCAAACACAGCCTTGAGCTGGGAGATGAAAAGCATTATGAAATGAAGAAAGCCACTTTTATAGACCTGTGGGCTTCCTTTGTAAATTAAAATAACAAGATGGAAAAATACACACTATCATAGAAAATCGATTCAGCATTGTGCTGGAGGAATCCTTTTGCCCTTTTAAGAGCTCATTAAAATGCAACAGTGCTCATCTTAACCAATTAATATTTGCCTGTGAATAGGAAAATATGTGTGAATGGGAAGTTCAGGACAAACTAAAACATTCGCATGACACCAGTTCTTTCTCTGGCTGCATAATTAATCATTTGGGATTATCTATTTGTAAGCATAATTTTTCAGTGTCAGAAGAAATTATGTTTTACTTATTGAAATGCTCTAACACATAATTACAGCTGTTATTTACTGAGCGCCAACTCAGTACCAGGTGTTATACATGTATTAATTGTTATGCTCACCACAATATTATAAAGTAAATATCATTATTCCTGTATTTTGGGTTAAGGGCACAAGTTCAGAGAGGGTTATTAACTTGTCCAAGATAACAAGCAATTCAGAGCTATGAATGCCTCTCTACAGGGCTCATGTTCTTTTCACCAAGGCATGCCGTCTACTCGGAAGATTTTTATTCTGAAATCAGCGACTCCATATAAACAGCTAATACTTATGTGCTCACTCCAGGCCACTGCACGTGCAACTTTACATACATTGTCTCATTTAATTCATCAAACACCTTTACAAAATGTGGAAACCTTTATGCATTTGAGGTCATAGAAATGCCTGCTCCAATATACAACAGCTAGAAAGCAATGGAATCTGGATTCAAGGTCTTGGTATCAGTTCTTCTTTTCATTTTAGTTTTTTAATTCACATATAATAAAATTGACCTTCGTGAAGTACAGTATGAATTTTAACACATGTATAAATTCATGTAATCACCACCACAATCAGTGTACAGCACAGCTCCATAACCCTGGAACAGCCCCTCCCACGACTCCGGTGTAGTCCCGCCCTCCTCCCATACCAGACTCTGCACTCACTGATCTGGTCTCCATCACTGTGGTTCTGTCCTTTGGAGAATATGATATAAATGTTACCTTGCTGTACGCAACCTTGTAAAACAGCTCTTTCATTCAGTATAATGCCTTGGAGCTTCATTCATGTTGTTGCCTCCATGTCTGTTCCATTTTATTGCTGAGTAGTTTTCTGTTGTATGGATGGGGTTTTTCCATTTACCTATTAAAGGAAATTGGGGTTGTTTTCAGTTTTTGGTGATTGTGAATAGAATTACTATGAACACTTACGTACAGTTTTCTGTATGAACGTAAGTTTTCAATTCATTAGTGTAAATACCTAGGAGTGGGGTTGTTGAGTCACACCGTCACTGTTTTTTCAATCCTAATTATAAGCCAAACTGTCAAACTATTTTCCGGAATGGCTGTACCATTTACTCTCCAGCAAGGCAAGAGAATACAATCCCTCCACATCCTCAGCAGCAGTTGGAATCATCAGTTGTGGTAGTTCCTTAATTGTTTTCATTTTAGTCAGTATGTAATGGCATCCCATGGTAGCTTACTTTTCATTTTTCTATTGTATCCCTTTATGTGCTTATTTGCCAACTGTATCTCTTCCGTAGCCAAATATCTCTTCAAGTTTTTTGGCCATTCTTAAATTGGGTTGTTTGTTTTCTTTTTTTTTTTTTTTTAAGATTTTATTTACTTATTTTCAGAGAGAGGAGAAGGGAGGGAGAAAGAGCAATGTATGGTTGCCTCTCACATGGCCCTCATTGAGGACCTGGCCTGCAACCCAGGCATGTGCCCCGACTGGGAATCAAACCAGGACCCTCTGTTTCCCAGCCCGCGCTCAATCCACTGAGCTACACCAGCCAGGCCAAGGTTGTTTGCTTTCTTACAATTGAGTTTCAAGTGTTTTTTATGTATTTTAAATACAAGTCTTTTGTCAGAAATATGATTCACAAATATTTTTATCCAGTCATTAGCTTGTCAGTCATTAACATAATAATGTCTTTTACGAAGTCTAAGTTTTAATTTTTATGAAGTCCAATTTATCAACTTTAGCTTTTCCTCTGCCTGGACCACCTGGGGGTGCCCACTAAGCACACTGTGCGTTCACGTGTTCATGTGTTCATGTGTTCATGCAGCACACTTATTTCATGCATCTCTGTGTTGGGCACCGTTACAAGTTCTGAGGAAGAACAGAGGAAGAGAATATAAAAGGTTCTTCCATCTGTGAAGCTTATGACAAACAAGTAAAACCTAAACACAAGAAAAAAACCAAGTGGTTATTCTCCAGAGAACCAAAACTGGGTAAAATGGGAAGAAGGACTCAGGTATCTTGGATTGCATGGCCAAGAAGGATTCTCTGACGAGGAGACACTTACATTGAGATCTGAAGGGCAATAACAAAGCAGATGGGTGAAGAAAAGACCATTCTGGGCTGTTGGTCTGAAGAGCCTTAGATGAAAGCAAGTTTGGCATGTTCGAAAAGCAAACAAACAAAAAATGCCTGATGTCGCCATAGAGGAGCGAGCCAGGGAGAGAGGTATAAGACAAGGTCTGAGGCGTAGACAGAGGGAGGTTGAAGAAGGGCTTTGCCACCAGGACAAGAAGTTGGGTTTAGCTCTGTGGGAAGCCCTTAGAGAGTTTAAACGTAGATGGGTCATGTGACCAAAGACAAAGTTGTGCTCCCAAACAAAAAGGGATAGGAAGTAAACTGAATCTCCCCAACCCCCATTCCCACCAAAAAAAATGTCCGCTGCCCACATTAAACCATTCTCTACACATGCTCAATGTGCATTCAATTGTAAATCAGTCATGTTCAGGGCTTCACTCCTCAAATTTTGCTTGTCACTTCTTCCTCACCTAGACTCCAAGGGCGCCGAGAGGACAGGGAAGTCCCTTTCAGTCTCTCCCTAAACTGGTGATGTGCTGAGAACCCAACGCAGAGGAGGTCAGGCCCTGAGTGCGTTGGGAGTTTGCCACCTCAGCCCTGCGGAAGTAGGAGCAGAGATCTCCAGTTTGCAGGTAGAATGACTTTTTTCATCAAAGCTACTGCCCTATGATTTCCAATCTTCATAAATAATAAATGAAAGGAAATTGTCTTAAAACTGCACTTTAAAGAAGTCTCGCGTGGAAGGACTTTCCAGGTACGAGGAGTCACAGCACTGGATTATGTTTCTGAGCAGGGTGTGTGCAGAGTCTCCCAGAGACCTTGTTTTTTCTGTTTGTGTAAACACCACTTTGGATAATAAACACCTCTGGGGAAACATAAACACAGCGCCTCTTCCCCAGAGTCACAATTTCCAACTCTCTGTCATCCCTTCTATCACCAGTGTGTATGGATAATTTTTATGGAGTTATAATCCACGCGATGCTTGCTTCCTGGTGTTCTGGTTCTTTGCTTAGCATTGTTCCATGTGGCAGCACCGTCTAAATATTTACCATCGGACAGAACTAAGCAGTGATGCAGAGCAGTAAGAATAGTTCACACTCACATAGTAACCACTGTATGCCACGCACTCTTCCAGGCACTTTACCTGTTTTCACTCGTTTACTGTTTTCCCCACTACCACCCTCCAAGGTGGGTGCCATCTGTCTTAGTCTGCCTTCAAAAGAAAGCAGAGCCTGAAGCCAAGGCTTCCACACACTGCTCTGTCCTGGGGGCAAGTCCAACAAAGCAGGGGTGAGGGGAAAGTGAAATGAGGCTTGGAAGGGGAAGAGGTGATTGAGGGAGTGTCATCAAGCCGGTTGCCACCAAGTGTGATGGATTGCTCCTTCTCACAAAACCGTCCTCCTGGGAGACTGTCCGCAAAGAGCTGCATAAACTGCATCTCAGACAGTCATACGGGGAAGGAAAGAGGGATTGTTTATCCCCCGGTTTTCATCCACCCCATGAAACTTTTTCTCCACCCTACCACATCCCCGGACACACACACACACTTATTTCTGGTTTGCCACATGCCACACCACAGTATCAGCAGGGAAGTCTCAAAGTAGGTGACAAGAGGCAGGCTTAAGGGCTTGAGGCTAGGTACTCTGTAGTTTGCCTGCACAAAATCACTAAGTGGATCAAAGCCCACATAAACCTAGTGTGGCAGCAATGGCTGAAATATACAAGAGGCTCTATTATTGCACTGATTTTTTCAAATGGAACACAAAGAGATTAAGTATCTGCCCTAAACCACTCAGCTAGTAAGTGGCAGAGTCGTGATGCAAGCCCAGAAAGCCAGATTCTTAATAATGACGCTAGACCGGCTCCTCGATTTGGGGACGTCTCAGTTGTTTTCAGCTTTTCACTGAAATGCTTCAGAGCATAACAGAAAGATTATTGGACAGGAATAGATTATAACCCTGGCTCAGAACCTTGGGAAATCATTTTTCATATAGGACTCAAACTGCTCATCTGTTTTTGAAAAAGCTCAGGCTCCATGAATTTAGCAGTTTCAATTTCTGAATAACATGATTTTTAAAATATTTGAACAAATAATATTCTTTTTTAAAATATACAAATCCTTAGTATATGAATTCAGAAAATAGACTACTGGGTCATAGGATAGGACCGTTTTATAGCTTGTGGTTTAAATTAGCAGATTCCCTTTGAAAATAGTTGTACCAATTTAAAGCATTTGTCTCCCTCTTTGCCCAAACATCATTGAGATAAAATTAAATTATGCTTAAAGTATTTAATTTGGGTGACTTGATAGATGTGAAGGAGTGTCACAAAATTATTGTTTTTCATTTCTTTAGTTACTGAATAAGTCAAACAACTCTCCAAGTGTTTTATATGAGATTTTCTCTTATGCTAATGTATTTTTAGGAAGTTGTCTCCCCTCTCTGGGGATCCACTTTGTCATTTCTAAAATGATAGAGTAGACTGAGATCTCCAAGGCTGTTTTGAGGGTTGAGGGGTCATGCCTGCTTAAGTACCACCTCAGTTCTCTGACTGAGTGGGTGAGTATTTCCATGAGTCTGGACACCAGCAAGCATGCCCCTTGACAAGAAACTAAAAATGTCATCAGCCAGATTCTCTTCCTTTCTGAATGGTTCATATTTTAGTCCTTCCTGAAAGACGGAGTGATGAACTTAAGTGAACTGCATGTTTTTCCCCTCAAATCCAAACAGTTTGTATCATTATTGCATGATGAGAAACACATACCAAATGGTTTCTCAGAAGGTAGTGGGTTTCCTGGTTATTTCATTTGGCTTAAACTTCCAGTTTTGCTCTAATAAAACATTTTACACATTTTTTCCCCCAAAGAGCGGTGACCTACTTATTCTAAATATCAATCTTTCAGCAGCTTAGATTAAAATGATCGCATGAATTAAGTCATCATAGTCATTCTTTGGAGATTTAAAAGAAATAGGGCAGCGCTCTCAGACACCAGGGGAGTTGGGGGCCTGGAGAAATGGGAATCTGCAAACAAATAACCATGTTTCCATCTTGGGAACTAACTAAAGAAGAGGTTCAGACTATAATAAAGAACAAAAAGCCTTTATTTGGGTAAAAAGAGTTGCAACCCAGGAAATGCAGATTCGGGTAGCAATCCAAACTGTGCTCAGGAGAAAACAGAGAAAGGTGGGGCTATAAAGGCAAAACCCACAAACTGTAGTTCTTCCATGCAAATGAAGGATGGCAGGCTAGGTGAATAGGGATTGGTTCATTCCAATAAACAAGCAAGGGTCGGGGTGGCAAACTACAAGGAGGAGATAAAGGCCACTATGGTCCCTGCAGCTATTGTTCCAGGATGTTTATGGCTCAGCCTGGAGCTGAGAGTAACAACAGGTTTAGCAGCTTAAAAGCAGCTCTTGGAGTGGAGTCGTGTGAGTTCTTTATATTTTTTGGAGATCAAACCCTTGTCCGAGGTATCATTGGCAAATATGTTTTCCCATACCGTTGGTTCTCTTTTCATTTTAATGCTGTTTTCTTTAGATGCGCAGAAGCTTTTTATTTTTATGAGATTCCATTTGTTTATTTTTTCCTTTATGTCCCTTGCTCTAGGGGACATATCAGTGAAAATATTGCTGCAAGTACTGGAAACAACGCAAGTGCCCATCAGTAAATGAATGGATCAAAAACTTTGGTACATTTACACAATGGAATTCTACGCAGCAGAAGGAAAGAAGGAACTCCTACCCTTTTCAACTGCATGGATAGAACTGGAGAGCATTATGCTATGTGAAATAAGCCAGGTGATGAAAAACAAATACCATAAGATCTCACCATTAACAGGAACCTAATCAACAAAACAAACAAGCAAGAGAAGTATAGCCAAAGACATTGAAATTGAGAACAGGCTGACAGTGATCAGAAGGGAAAGGGGAGGGGATAAAGGGGGAAAAGGGTGAAGGGTTTACAGGAACAATTATATAGGACACATGGATAATAACAAGAGGGGGATGGAAATGGGGGAGGGAGGCGGGAAGGGCTGGGATGGTGGAGAGGGGTGGGGGAAAAGGCAGAAAACTGTACTTGAACAACAATAAAAATAATAATAATAATAAAGCCCTGGCTGGTGTAGCTCAGTGGATTGAGCGTGGGCTGGGAACCAAGCAGTCCCGGTTCGATTCCCAGTCAGGGCACATGCCTGGGTTGTGGGCCAGGTCCCCGTGAGGGCCATGTGAGAGGCAACCATTCATTGCTGTTTCTCTCCCTCTCTTTCTCCCTCCCTTCCCCTCTCTCTAAAAATAAATAAAAATAAAATTTAAAATAATAATAATAATAAAAAGAGCAGCTCTTAGAACTGAGGCACAAGATGGGCATAGACCCCACTTCCTTAATAGCCTCCTGATTCTCTTTTAAGTGACTCTTAGCAATTCTTATTCAATTTTATTTTCTTCATTATCAGGACAGAATTTAAAAAGAATAAGTAAAAAGAAAGAAAAAGCAGGGGCTGATCCTTGAAGAGTTCCAGCCTCCTTTTTCTAAGCCTCTTTCTCCATCCCACGGTGCTCCACCTCTTCGCTTTTATTCTCCTGTGAAAATCTGTCTTCAGAACTAGACTAAGAAGCAGGAGAAATGGATTCGAGCCCAGTTCTGCCACTTGATACTCCTGTGAATTTTAGTAAGTCCATTCTCTTCCTTGAGTCTTGGTTTCCCCATCTGTTCACTTTGACTATTCAGTTTCCACTAATTGGTATGTAAGATTCTTGAGCAAGGATCAATGCCTTGTTTACCCTGTGTCTCCCACGAAGGCCCATTATAAAACTTGTCATAGAGAAGTGCATTAGGGTCCTCCATGGCCTTCCTGACCAAGCACCGGGACTGGCTCGGTGGCCTCCAGAGTTGGTTATATAAATAAGGAGTTCTGGGGCAATTCTGAATTTGAAAGTCATCCTCCCATTCAGCAAGAAGTAGCTTGAGTCATTGAAAATGAGTGGAAATGAGTAAAGCTTTTATATACATCCTGATAGTTTTATTGTCTTTCTTTTTAACTGAAAATCTCAACCAACAATTACCTTCAAGGTGCATTCGTCAATGAGAAGGAATCATGGATCAATGTCACTATGAGCTGACCCCACAGCTGCCTCTTTCCTCCCTTAGTCTCTCTTAAGAATGTCTGGGCCTCCCTACCTTATGACGGATCAGCTGTAGTCCAGGCAGATGTAACCTCTTCTATGCGTCACTTGTAGCAACAGTTTAGTGAATGAATGTTCAGGGATTTCAGCATTTCTGAAACCCCATCTCTGCCTTTGGAAAATGTTTCCAGACTTTTCAGAGCCAGTGACACTGGGGCTCAGAAATGTCCCCAAACAGTAGATCTGATGAGGCACTCAGATCTAAGGCACCACTCAGACACCACCATGCCTCTCTTTTTGGAGTCTCCGGGGT
This sequence comes from Micronycteris hirsuta, assembly GCA_004026765.1. Taxonomy (NCBI): domain Eukaryota; kingdom Metazoa; phylum Chordata; class Mammalia; order Chiroptera; family Phyllostomidae; genus Micronycteris; species Micronycteris hirsuta. Next base: position 29,038 of record PVJI01004902.1, read on the forward strand.
GTAGCTGAATGTGGCTTCCAGACTTTCCTAATTTGGAAACCTGATGGTTTTGCTGCTTGAGAAAAATGGATGGAAATATTTTCTCTCACCTCCTGGGAAGATAAGAAAATGAAGTCTTTGCCATCATCTAGGAAAAAGGGACTGGATTTAGTAGGTCATAGAAAGATATTCTATGATTAGGGAGAATTGGGGTTTCAGAATTTGGGTGGGAGGAATCCCTGAGGGACATAGGATGAGGGAAAGAAGCATTTTCCTGAAACAGGGGACGGACGAGGATGAGAGTGAGGGGCTTTGCTCAGCATGGTGACCTCACAGGTCCCAGGTCTATGGATCCTGTGCTCCATCCAATCACCCCATGTGGCACCCCAGGACACCCACCAACCCAAGAAAAGAAAGGAAGCCATATAGGGAAAAAAATTAGTGCCAGGGACCAGTAAAGCTGAGCAGCCTGACATCCCATCCTCACTTCAAAGGGGAGGATGGCTCACGAAACGTCAGCCTCTGCCCTCGATGCTCTGGGAGGAAATACCCCCCACATTTGAGAGAGGTTGTCCCGAAGACTTCTTCTCCTCAGAACTCTGCGGTCCTTTGGGAAGGTGGAGATGGGGAGTGAGTGGCATGTGACAACTATATACCTTAGAGTCCTTCTTCATGAAGGTGTTGATATCTTAATTCAGTTTTTAAAACTTTTCTTTTTATAGCTAGTCTCTTTTGAAGATAAGTAAAGAAATATGTTGGTGCTTTATCTTCGTTAGTATACTGAATTTTTATCAATTTCCCCTTGTCCCTGAGGGAAACCACTAACATCCAATCTTGCTAAGGTTGCCCAGGTGCATTAGTTGCCTAGAGCTGTTGCAACAAACCACCAGCCACCTGGTGGCTTCCAACAGCAGACGCGTATTCTCTCCTGGTTCAGGGGCTAGAGGTCCACAGTCAGGGCATCCGTAGTGCTGTGTTCCCTGAAAGCTCTAGGGAAGAATCACCCCTTGCCTCCCCCTAGGTCCTGATGGTTACCAGCTGTCCTTGGTGCTCCTTGGCATCACTCCAGTTCCTGCCTCTACTGCTGCATTGCTGTCTTCCCTCTGTGTGTATATCTTTCCCTGTCTCCAAATCTCTCTTACCCTTAGAAGAGCACCGGTCATTGGATTAAGGCTCAACCTAATCCAGGAGGAGCTCATCTTAACCTGATTGTATCTGTAAAGGCCTTATTTCTAAATAGGGTCACATTCTCATGTTCCAGGTAGACGTGAGTTTTGGAGGACTCCTATTCAAGCCAGCACACCAGGACATCTCTGTATCCTTACTCTTCCTATCGCATAGCTCGGACCTTGGCTCCTGCCCTCTTCTCAAACAGTCCTTCCCCCAGAAGGACTCCCCATCGCTGACATCATGGTAGTCATCTCCACAGGTCTCTGTGACAGGAGGCTCTCCCTCCTTCAGTGCTTGTTCCACAGGAGATGCTCTCAGGCTAACCTCATAAAAATGACAGCTTGGTTATCTTAACTTCCCTGCTCAAACTTTTTGATGTTCCGTATCACCTATGGCATAGGGGCCATGCTTCCTCAGAAAGACATTCACAGACTTTAACCCTGACAGCAACTCACCTGTCCAGCCCTATTCTCACAGTTCTCCAAGCACCGCTCAGGTGGATTGATCTGATGTCTGCCCCATTTCTCCTTCATCGTCTTGTCTTTCCCTGGCTTCTTCCTTTATCACAGCGTGTATTATTCCCACCACTCTTGAAAGGCTACTTCCTTTTTAAAGTCTACCAAGATCTCCAGCCCATGTCCAGTCAGAGCAGTCACTCCTGCTCAACGCTTATACTATTGGGCTGGCCAAAGAGTTGATTTGGTTTTTTCCATAAGATGACTCAGGTAGCAGTTAGTTGTCTTTAGCTTCATTCAAGACAATTTCATGAGATTGTATTGTAACAGCTGACATATCAGCATGAAATTAAAAATGAACTTATCAATATTGGTGAATTTTTGTGTAGCCATTTTAATATTGAAGATGGAAGAAAATAAGCAACATTTTTGCATGTTATGCTTTATTATTTCACTAAAGGTAAAACACAATGGAAATGCAAAAAAAAGATGTGTGCAGTGTATGGAGAAGGTGCTGGGCCTGATCAAACGTGTCAAAAGTGGCTTGCAAAGGTTCGTGCTGGAGAGTTCTCATTCGACGATGCTCCGCGGTCGGGTAGACCAGTTGAAGTTGATAGTGATCAAATCGAGATATTGAGAACAGTCAACATTATACTGTGGGAGAGCTAGCCAACATACTCAAAATATCCAAGTCAATAAAGGTATTGGTGAAAATGATAAATGTGTCTTTTATTTTATGGGGAAAAAATGTATGGACTTTTGACCAATGCAGTAGTGTGCACTTCACTTGACACTTGACATGAATCATGATCACGCTGTGTCTCCAGATTAAAACATGAGCTCTCAAGAGCACATCCCTTGCTCATTCTCCCAGATTCTGGTTCTTAGAAGAAGACAGTTAAATATACTAACATTTTAAAGAGAGGAAGGAAGGAAAGAAAGAAGGAAGGAAGAAAAGATTCTAAAGTAATATTTTTTAGAAGGTGCTTCAACAGATAGGCAAATATTTTGTACTTCATTAATAGTCAAGCCGATAAAACTTAAAATGCCATCTTTACTTCTAATTTCAAATTTTCACATTTTTAAAAGTAGCTTAATTCTTTGTACTAAGCAAATTCTATATATTTGAACTTACCAAATAAACACATATATTTTAATAAAAAGTGTTTTTATTTTATAGGTAGGTTCTAGGTAAGATTTTATTGCACTACAGCAATGGGGTCATGCATTACCCTTGGCAGATGAAGTATCTGTGTTTCCTCTTCAACCCTCTTAGTCCCAGGAGCTGTGATGATGGTTGGGTCTTTTTCCTGTGTGTGAGGTTAAAGGAGACGGATGCTGTAAGGCCAAGAAGCAGAGCAGGACAGTAATGGGTTCTGAAGTCACCAACACAGTGACAATGCCACCATTTATTAATTGTATGACTTGGGGAAAATTACTTAACTTTTCAAAACCTGCTTCTTTCTCGTTAATATAGAGATTAGCTGTAACTCATAGGGCTGTTGAGAAAATTGAATAATATATGTAAAATGAATAACAGATGAGATGCTTAATAAATGACACCTACCTCAATTACAAGATTCAGTTCTGGCAAGAGTTGTGGTGGGTAGTTTTTGCCTTGTCTGGTGAATTGCAGCAGTAATTCTAACGGCAGCTGAGAAAGTGGATGAGTTGGCCTTAACCTCTAAATCGCCCCAAGGGAGAGTGAGCTAATGAAAAGCCACAAGAGTGAATTATCTGCTGGCTGCACTCTTTTGCTTAGGTCCAAAATTACTTTTGTATAGATATCAGTTTGCCAGTTATTTTAAAAATCAAATGAGAGCTCTTTCTAAAGTCCTGGCGGTGACCAAGAAAACATACTAAAGGAAAAGCATTGAATTTTACCTAAGAATCAAGAAAAACTCATTTGGAAATTAAATAAGTACTTAAACACACAGCATTTAGTATGAATCTGGATTAGATAAAACATCCTCTGGACCATGGTCCCCCTTCTTCAAGATTTGGGTAGAAAAAAATTGACAGATGACTCTGAAAAAACGGAGGGTGTGGGGAGACTTCCTGAATGTATTTGGATCTTTAAAAGGAAAACAGCGACTGAATTTTTTTCTTTTGCAAGTCAGGTTTCAAATCTTACAAATTGGGTTTCAAATGCTCTGCACTTCCTGAAAAGGGTTCCTTCCAGGTTTGACTCCTTAATCCTTGGAGCTCTCACTCACGTAGTGGGCTGTGGCTGTAGCTTCACTTTCGTTACTAGAGCATCCCAGAGGAAGGTTCTTGCCCTCCTACAGCTTTCCAGGAACCTCGTTCTCCCTCTGCGTCACTTCCTAACAGTAAGTCCTTGGGCCATTTCTCAGACCTAGCATCTTTTTATCTTCATTGCCTTAGACCTCAAGGAACTTAGCTTCCTGCCACTTCCCTTATACCTGCTGCCGCCACTTCCCACTCTATCCCTTGGATAAGCCACCATGTGTCTAATTTTAAAAGTTTTAAAAGTTTACTATCAGTCAGAATAGGAAACAAACATTAGCCAACAGAAACTATATGGGAAAGATGGAAAATTTCTAGCATCTTACAATGTAGAGCCAGTGTCCAGAGCCAGGTCTTCGATTCCAACCCTTTGCTTCCTATCCTTTGCTTTCATTATTCCAAAGCATGACCAAATCTCCACCCGGGGAAATTCCCCTGGCACCCTCACACTCCTTCACACATGCGCGTGCACACATGCACACACACATAGAAACACACATTGGAAGAAGCCATCCAAACAAAATAGGTGTCTCTGGCTCTCAGGAGTACAACTTTGTCTTCAAAAACTCCAGACCGAGGATCTCTGGACTTTCCGTGGGAATGGTTGACACAGGACATACTCAGTACTGTGGAGGTGACAAGACTAAAATAATTAGGGGATCAGATTATCTGATGGAGGGACCGTATTCCTCTTATTCTTACACTCTGATCTCTTTTCATCCTGCAAACTCTGCCATCAAGTTTGATTTTGAATCAAGCTGGTCCCTTCCTGATGGTTCTTAAGTTGCCTAACCTCGTGTCTCTTAGAGGATTGTTGATTTTCTCTAAACTTCAAACTCCCAGAGGGTACTCAAAGCCACAGGCTGAACATGACTTATCTTCCTGGTCTATAATTCTACTCACAGATGAGGAATTTTAAATGCAGTCTTTATATTAAAATAAACAGTACAATACATGGTAAACAAAAAGTAGAGTTCTTATATTAGTTTGAACCATAGGAAATCGCCAAAGTTCAGCCACCATTTTTGGCCTATAAAATGACAATTCCAGCCCTGGCCTGTGTGGCTCAGTTGGTTGGAGCATTGCCTGTGTACCAACCAAAATGTTGTGGGTTTGATTCCCAGTCAGGACACATACATTGGTCTGGGTTCAATCTCCGGTGGGGGAGCCTATGAGGGGCAATCGATTGATGTTTCTCTCCCTCTGTCTCTTTCTCTCTCTCTGTCTCTCTCTCTCTCCTTCCTCTTTCTCTAAAAGCAATGAAAAAATGTCATTGGGTGAAGATTTTTTTTAAAATTACAATTCCATAAGCTTTATTCTAATACATTTTAAAGGAAACAGAAATGTTTCTCTTTGGGCTTTATCCGCAGGCCCAGGGATAAAACTTCTCTTTCTATTAACATTAGGGATACTCAAACAAAAGTCTGAGACGTAATACTTTGAACAGTTCAATTTATTCAACGACACTTGCAATATCCATTGATATTAGGAATAATTGGCTCTAATTCAGAAATGGCTCTTTTTCCAACCAGTTAGCACTGGATTCTGAGAGCAAAGGTGAAGGTGATAGGCTGCACTTTTTGAGTTATCTTAAAAGCGTTGGCTCCTTCAGAGTCCTTTGGTCTCTTACCCCACACCGAAAATGTCCCCTCTTCTCTTGCACAGAACTTGATTATGTAGATTTATTCAGTTTCTCTGATATTTTCCCCATTTTTCAGAGCCTAACAGTAGACTATACACCAATCCATATCATGTCCTACGTGTCTCCAGGGGGATCGCTCTCTCTCTGCTTTCTTCTCTGGATTAGGCAAAGGCAATATTTTCTGAAAGAAGAGAGGGGAGAAGCTGAGCTGTTTCATGTTTGTGAAAACAAAATGTCTTTTTAAAAAGTTGAAGGGTCAGACTGGAAGAAATCTAGAAAACTCTCACATATTAAATTCTGCTTCATTCACATTTGCATTAAATTTTATTCATGTGATCAGGAACCTGTTATTCTCCTCTATCTTTCTCCCTCCCTGTCTCTCTACATGTATAAAACGTAGGCATTTAACTGGATGAATAACCCTTCTAGGTCTAGCACTCCAGGATTCTACAACTTAACAATATTCAAGCATGTTAATGAAACTAAGAACAAGATAAAAATACATCAGTTTAGCTCATCATTAACAGGGGACATCAGCCATTGCCTTAGGTGATAGAGCCAACATATTTTTTCATATTTTCCTACATAGTTGCTTTATGTGTCTAGGTTTCAAACTGTTTTGCAAAGATTATTGATCCAAAATATGTAAAAAAATGCAAAAGCAAGGAAAGTATTAAAAATGCTAATATGAGAGACACATGATATTTATGTAAACAAGGCACGGTATACTAAATTGTTTAAGTGGCATGATTCACTAGAGTGCAGGAAAATGTCTAAAGACAAAGAGCTATTCATGAAGCAAGTGTACGGGCCTGTCTATACCTTTGCAATGAGCAATAATCATTAAGAGCAAAAGAAAAGTGACTGATGAGCCAGGATACCATTTAAATGTTAGTAGCAATATGTTCATCCAGAACAGAGAAGACCATGAGTTTGTTAAAGAATTTAAGGGCAAAGCTTGGTACCATGCCAATGAGACCTGTCACAAGCTCTGAACAGTTTGTGGGTTTAAGGATCTTAGTGAAAGGGAGTGTAGACAGGAACTACAGGGTTTCTCATAATATGTAGAGGGATTATCAAGGAGGAAACTGACCAGACTCAACAGATTTCCAGTATATGAAGTAAATTGGTTATTTTTGGAAAAGATGTTGGAAGAAAGGTATATCTGTAAGGAGAAGTGCGAATACTTTAAAGTTTTGAAGGACACACTCAACTGAGTGTTATATATGATTAGATTCAACTTGTCTGATCTCGTTAAGGTAAGACTCCAATTCTCATTGGCTTAACACAAAAAAGTATATTTTTCACTCATGTAAGAATTCAATCATGAGTGATGCTTCTGGAGTGACCCTTCATGTGCAGGAAGCCAGGAACCCTCCTTCTCATGGTTCAGGTGTCCTTTGGGTCCTAGGAGGCTCTCTACTCACCTTAGAGAGAGAAAGTGCTGTAGGGAGGGCACAGCCACCAAAAGGGACAAACATCACTCCACATATGTCCCGTCAGCAAGAACTAGCAGGAGCGAGAACTATAATCCCGGGCTGGGCATCACTTTCTAGCAACAGCCCTCCACTGTGAAAGAGCGCCTGGGGGTTGGCTCTCCAGTTCTGCTTCCCCTTCTGATTCCAGTTATGAATGAAATGATTTACAACTGACTTTTCAGAACCTGACTTGTTTGCATAGAGAGAAACGGAGAAACGTCTGTGTTAGGTGCTAAAAAACGGGAGCTACGGCTCACAGTATTGAGTGCCTACAAAGTGGAAGTGTAAAAGCAATTTTTAAAGGAACAAACTACACTTTGAAGAAAAGAAAGGTGCTCTATTTTAGATCACAAGTGTGCTAAAGTCAAGTGCGGGTAGTGTGTGTGTGTGTGTGTGTGTGTGTGTGTAAGCAAAATATCCCCCCTTTGAGAAACTACTCCACCTCTATTCTGTAAACATGTTACTCAAAGTTTGCAGTTAAATGAGGTGGGGGAAAACCGACCAGAGTCATCTCTCTACCTTAGGGATTCTATATGACCTGGTCCTGGCCAATTAAACAGTTTCATCCTCCTGCCCACCTGTGAGTTTTCAGGGAGGAGTAGCAACTGCACTGGGCCAATCAGAGCTCACGATGGGTGCCTGTCTCCAGAGATTCTTTCTCTGGAGCCATGATCTCTGAAACCCATGCCAGCCTGGAGCTGCTGACAGCCATTGCACTTCCGTGTGAAGATAGCCTGAGAAAGAAGCCAATCAGAGAGCCGATGACGTGATTTGAATGCCTGGGCAACCATGACAGAAATCCACTATTTGAACTTTCTAGTTATATGAGCTAATAAATTTCTCCCCTTACATTTATCTTTTTTCTTGGCTTAATTTGATTTATTTCTGATAATAAAACCTTCAAAACTAAGGTGCTACCTATGATGCTTGATTTGGATTTTTCATATCTTTTCATCATGTAACTGTTCTGTTCTAAAACCTTTCATGGGCTCATTAATTCCTCACAAAGCCAAATTAAAGCTCCTCTACTTCACTTTCAGAACCTTCACAGAAAGGACTCACAATCCTTAGAATGCCCAAGCACTTATTTCTTCTATTGACATCTGGTTTTAGTCTATTTCTGCCTTAACCTGTCTCAACCTCTGAAATTTCACCCATGTTAGCACAGTTCCATGGAAATTATCACCACTTTGAGGGTAGGGGTCAAGCCTTACAGACAATGGTAAGCAACACACCGACATCACCATCCACACCCCTCCCCTTTGCAATAGTCCAATTCTTCACAGGGTACAGAACCCATAGAACACTGGGAGACACTTGTTGAGTTACGTTTTCACAGTGCTATTTATTTGGTAGGTAGTTTTTTTTTAATCCTTGCCTGAGGATACATTTATTAATTTTTTAGAGAGAACGGAAAGGGGAGAGATAAAGGGAGAGAGAGAAACACCGATGCGAGAGAGAAACATCAATTGGTTGCCTCCAGTATGCACCCTGACCGGGGATTGAACCACAACCTAGGCAAGTGCCCTGACCAGGGATCGAACCTGCAACCTTTTGGTGTATGGGACTATGCTCCAACCAACTGAGCCACTGGGCCAGGGCTTGGAAACAGACTTTTAATTTTGAAGGATCTGCAATTTTTTTCATTCCAAGAAAGGAAAAACTATCTAAGTAGACAATTTGGGGAGTAATTTACAGCTTGAAAAAGGTGCTGAATTGTCCAAAGCTTACTTGGAGGCCAGCATTAAGGTCACTCTTTAAAAATTTCATTTCAACACAGTTATAGCTCAGGCAGCAATTCAGAGTGGGTTTCCCAGTAACCGATCTAAGTGGTAGTCTCTTTTAAACGTGAAAAAAGAAATAAAGTTCTTCACAGACCAGCTGTGCTGACACTGAAATACCTGTTCTTCATTATTCCTGGCGCACCGTGGTGCATAGTACGTGTTAAATGAATGAATAATACTCTTCTTCCCTTAGATTCTTTCCTGCAACCCTAGGCCTCATCAATTCCTGAGAAATATTAGGAAAAGGTAAAATTAAGGTATAACAATTCCTTTTTTTAAAGGAGATTATTTATTTATTTATTTATTTATTTTTAGAGAGAGGAGAGGGAGAGAGAGGGAGAGAAACATCAAAGCAGGGGAGATGCATTGATGGGTTGCCCCCTGCACACCCCCAGCTGGGCACCTGGCCAGCAACCCAGGCCTGTGCTGACTGGAATCAAACTGGTGACCTTTCGGTTCCCAGGCTGGCACTCGCTCCACTGAGCCACACCAGCCAGAGCAAGGTGTAACAATTCCTCATACCTTCCATGTATGTTCACAGTTTATTCATATTGCATCTAAAAAAAATTTGTAGCTAAGAGGGAAGGAAACTGAGGCTCAGTAAAGCCAGGAAGCCTAAAGGTCATACCGTTGACAAAACAGGAGACCCAAGTTGTGAGGCATCCTAACAAAGCTGTACCACTTCCCCCTAGCACTCTACCCCGTATGTTGTCCCATGTTCTGGGAGGTGACCGGGAAGGCGGCCCAGAGTGGTGGTCAAGATCGTAGGAGTCCAGGTGTGCTGCTTACTACCACATGGTCTTGGACAAGTCACATGATCAGTTCAAAGCTCAGTTGGCTCCTCTGAAAACGAGAATAATCCTACAACCTCCTAAAGAGATTGTGAGGGTTGAATGGCATAGCATCTGAAATCTGATAAGTGCTCAGGAAACACCAGCATTTAAGGACGAAGCTGTTAGAGAATTGGAGAGCTAGCCAGGTGCAGAGAGAGATTACCGCAGGTTTGAAAACTGGACTTTGAGCACTTTCTGGATTAAATATACTAGTTATCTTATTTATTTCATGTGCTGTGGAGGACTGCCACTGTGGTAAGTACTCCCTCATTGGACACCATCAAGAACAGGTTGCTGGCATGCGGTTTCCAGCTCCATGGGTTTATCACTGAAACGTTATCCCTGGATGAACATACAAGGGAATCATCTGAGCAAACTCAGTCTAAGACCTCCCAAGGAGGGCAATGGCGAGATTAGGATCCCAGAGTGGAGGGGCTGGAGGTCGGCTAAGCCTGTGCCAGCTGAGACTTCCTGTTCCCAAAGACATTTCTTGCTGAGCACTGTTGCTCGGCCAACGCGTCAGTCAGTGCTCACCCCTTTAATGATCAGCCAGGACTGCAGCTCTTCCAATCCACTTTGTGGCGCGGTCGGACCCTGGGCAGAGGAGACGCCTCACCCTGCTGACATACCTCCGCCGCCCTGCTGCTGTCCAAGTGGAACCTGACCCGTCTGGAAGTGACTCTGACTCTTCATACTCTTCAAGATCCAAGCCCAAGTGAGGGAGGCTTCTTTTCTATCCGCCTTGGACCTGCCTTAGGTACTTTTCTGAGTCCCTGTATTTGCCATGGTGACTGTCTCCAGGATGTTCCCTTTCTAGGGGACACTCTGCTTTTCTATCCCTTTGGATAGAAAACGGAGTGTCTATCCTGAGACGAGAGCGAAACACAACAAATTAACCTTGTTACAATAGATTATTACCCAGTCTTGGAAGGAAACTTTCTTTACAGAGACCTTCGGATAGTTGGTGTGGTTACCATTTATCTTCACGAATATGCGCCATGACTGACTCTCCACACCTACCTGCCTGAAAGACACACAGACATCCTCCTAGACACACAGCTACCCAGGTGTTATTCACGTGCGTGAAGGTTACACTCTGCCCTCCAAAATGTGATCCAACAGTTTGTGAATCTATGGTTTGACTGTCCTATAGGATTATTGTGGGGATTAGCACTGAGATGATGTCATATACAATAAATCTAAAGCATTATGTAAATTAGAAGTAACATAGTTCTTAGCCTTTCTATACTTTCTAGATCTCCCCACCCTTGGAAATAATACTTGAGCATCATCACAAGACAATATTTAGCTCTCGGCCGAGGAGGCAGAATGCTGGCCCCCCTCGAGCAGTCCACACACATGTGAACATCACTCCTTAGTGACGTCCATTTATTTAATACCGCTGATCAATAACCTCATTTCTCCCCAGTCTCCCTTTTACCGGTTTCTTTGATAGATTTAATTAAAGTAATGTACTTTATGGAGCTATGCAGTCAGGTGTCTGATGATGTCACTTCCTGGTGTGGGTCCTCCGCTTCCCCTTCACACAGTGGGAAGTAAAAGGGGCAGAAGGAAAGGAGAGCCACAGTTTCCTTCTATTCAGTTCACAGTGGTATGGAGCTGAATAAAGACTTGTGTGGAAGCTATCCGGAATTCCTCTAACTCCTACAATTATCATAATTTTTTAAAATGTTACATTAGCCTCAAAGCTAGGCGTATTGTTTTGGATGCCATAAACCAACAGTTTGGGGAACAAATCCGTGGGTGACTAGTTCAGTGGTAGAAAACATGAATTCCTATGCAGACAAACAGATGATTGCGTTTAATGCAGGGATAGGGGAAGCTGGTTGTAAAGTAAGATAGGGGCCACGTCTACTCAATTATACCTTGCTAAACCAACAGCTACTCCTTGAAACGCAGGAGGCACTTAGCACATGCAAACAGGATGGCCGATGCTGAAAGGAACGGTAATAAACAGAATACACAAAGCATGCAGCTGTGAACTAACAGGAGTCTTGGGGGAATTTGACTTTCTCTTGAACCCTGAGGCTCCTATACATCTTTTCTCTCTGCATACCATTCCCCCTAACCATAGCAATTTAATTATAGTACAAAAACCAAGAAATACCCTTAACTGAGTGGTGGAAGCGATGGAGTTCTAATTTTATGGTATATAAATCTCTGAGCCACTTGTTTGGGGCATTGATATCTATATGTTCATTAAAAAGTAGGGCCTAGTAAAGTTTTTCCATTTATAGAAGAATACCATGACTTTGTCAAAGATAATTAAACTGAAACAACGAAGATAAAGCATAGTCTCCTTTCTTCGGAATGGTAAAATACAGTTTTGAAGAGTCAGCGATATCTAGTATTTGAAAGAAAATGGCGCTGACTCATGTGTAAAGGTTTTCTGTGTGACTATGCAGGAGTTTCTCGATCTCTCTGTTTCATCTGCAAATGTTTAAATATTTTTAGAATGAGTAGTTGAACAAGCACTGAGTAATCACTGGCTAAAAAAGAGGTTTTGATGAGTGCTCTGTATTTCCAAGCCAACCGAGCCACTTAATGTTTCTATATACATCACCTATTTTCCTGACTCCGCACTTTGGCTCACGCCATTTCTTCCACTAGGAATCCACCCTCCTGTTTTCCTTGTTCTAATTTTACTTAGTCTCCAAGGACAAGGTTAACAGTCTGTTGTGTTTTCAGCTCTTCCCAATTTCTTTACCTGGAAATATTGTTTCTTTTTCAAACCCTCAAAGATAGCTGTTGTTCTCTATTTCTATTATGAATTTGTAGATCCATATTTCCTATTTTTATGTACTTATTTAAGCAATGACTTATTTCCTTCCTTTGGAGGGTAGGGACTGTGCATGATTTATCTCAGAACTTGACGTGTGATAAACACTTAACAAATGTTTATTGGCTAGAGTGTGTGTCAACTTGGCGAGGCTATAGTAGCCAATTATTTAATCAAACACTAATCTAGGTACTACTGAGAAACTGTTTTGTAGATGTGGTTAATAGCTACAATCAGTTGACTCTAAGTAAAGGAGATCACCCTCAATAATATGGATGGGCCTTATCCATCAGTTGAAAGTTATCAAGAACAAAAAGAGTTTTGTAGAAGAAATTCTGCCTCAAGACTGTAGCATTAACTCCTGTTTGAGTTTCCTGCCTCCCAGCCCGTCCTATAGATATTCGACTTGCCTGTTCTACAGAGTTTGAACTTACTAGCCCTCACACTCGCAAAAGCCAACTCTTTGAAATAAATTTCTTTATATATGTATATGCTATTGGTTCTTTTTCTCTTGAGAACCCTGACTGGTACAGAGGGAGAGATTAATTATAGCTAAATATATCCAGTTTATCATTTAAATTAAGTGACTTGATCTATATGTTGCAGGAGGACATGAATTTTTTTAAAGATTTTATTTATTTATTTTTAGAGAGAGGGAGAGGGAGGGAGAAAGAGAGAGAGAAACATCAATGTGTGGTTGCCTCTTGAGCGCCCCCTACTGGGGACCTGGCCATAACCCAGGCATGTGCCCTGACTGGGAATTGAACCGGTGACCCTTTGCTTTTCAAGCTGGCACTCAATCTACTAAGCCATACCAGCCAAGGCAGCATGAATATTTTTTAAAGATTTTATTTATTTATTTTTAGAGAAAGAGGAAGGGAGAGAGAAACATTGATGTGTGAGAGAAACATTGATCAGCTGCTCCTTGCACAACCCCAACCGGGGACCTGGCCTGCATCCCAGGCGTGTGCCCTGACCAGTAATTGGTGACCCTTCAGTTTGTGGGATGATACCCAACCCACTGAGCTGCACCAGTCATGGCAGGACATGAATTTTTGCTTTGCTCACTGTTATTACCTAGTGACTAGAGCCGTGCCTGACACATAATAGGAATTTAATAGATAATTGTTGAATGAATAAAAAAAAAAGACACTTTATGGAAAATACAACTTCTGGCTATTTACTGGGCTTAAACTCACCCTCACATAGTTTGGCTCTTGTGTTGATATGTATGGCAGAAGAAAATCTCAATCCTGCATCTGTATGTTCCCACTGGCAAGTCACTTCCGTTCTCAGCACCCCATTTGGTCATCCGTATTATTAAGGTTTCAATCGGGTAGAATTTTTTGAGTTCCCTCCTACACTTCTTCGATGTTAATGACTTTTATACATGACTATGATATCCTTAATCTTGAATCTATTTTTGTCAACATACATGCTTGAATATTATTTATTGCATGATGATTATAATTATTTTTATTACTAATAAAGCTGTCATCAACTACTACTTGAGATTTATAAAGTTACTCTTCTCCAAAGCATTTCAAGAAAACTTTAGCCTCGCTGTGTGGCTGGGTAGCTCAATTGGTTAGAGCATCATCCCCATACCACCAAGGTTGTGGGTTGAATCCCTGGTCAAGGTACATATAAGAAGCAACCACTGGATGCATAATAAGTGAAACAAGAAAGCAATGTTTCTCTCTCTCTTAAATGAATCTAAAAAAAAGAAAAAAAAAACCCACGGATGGAAAGAAAACATCAACCTGTATTTCTGGGACCAGACTTCTTCTATATCATGGTTGTAAAGAAATAAAAAGATTCCTTAAGGCTTTTTGCCTAAACCATAATTCCTTGTCCCCAAGTGCTTTATAAGCCAGCTATAAAGGCCCATAAATACATTCAGTCTGCACCTGGGCTTCAGCACATCAAAACTTTGCTTCCAATTCTAGGGCCAGGAAATTATTTTATAACTGTTTTGTAGCCTCTTGTAAATAAGTATTTCCTGGGGTACTTTCTTTGGGTAACCTTTGTTTCCTCTCAGCCTAAGGAAAGGAGGATTTTTGAGTCTGAAAATATCAGCTGAGCCCTAAGAACCCAGAGGCCACATACCCACACCCCAGGGCCAAGCTACTGAGTGAATTTCAGCAGCAGGCTTTGCTTCATCCTCCACCAGCAGAAAATAAGAGGCTATTAGCCAACATGTGCCAAGGTGGGGGTCTTAATACACGGATTCTCTCTTGATTTCAGGCTAATTTTTTTAGAGCTGAGATAGCCGCCCCCCACCCCCCGCCCCACAAATTCTTGTAATGCCTACTATGGAATGTCAAGCTGTGCCAGGATAGACTGGGGAAAAATAAACAAACAAAGAAAATGTGGGAAGAAATTGTACTGAGCACAAGATTGCTTTATTTGTCTTTTTATGTCAGTCACAGTCTCAGAATGTCACGCCTGGGCGACACCTCATTCTATTCACTCGAGGAAAAGGAGTTTCAGAGAAAGGAGAGGAGTCTGCTCTCATCACAAAACTAACTAATGGCAAAAGCCAGGCTACAGTCAGTCTTTTGACTCTTGGCCCGCTACTTTTATCTGAACTTATTTATTCATAATGTATATCTACATACCCCATCTCCCCCTGCCTTCCCCAAAAGAAAACAAACCAATCTGAGGTAAGTCAGTATAAAATGCACGGGCTCATACCCCTAGGATCGTTGAAGTAGACGTGAATCTTCAGACAGTAAATAGAGCCGGGGGCTGTGGGATTTTTTTTTTTTTAATTTCCTTTTGTTTTCCCTTATATTTCTTTTCTTTTCTTTTTTGTCTGTTTTTCCACTAGACTATGTAGAAGCACTAGGGAATTTAAGGGATTCAAGAGGATTTTTGGTTTTGCCTTTTTTTTTCTCTTAATAACTAAAAAAGAGTTAGAAGGCATGGTCCAGAAAGTGTATTTATGGTTGTGTGTGATAAGGTTGTCAGAGCCGAAGGAATGTCAGCATTTTCCTCAAATGCCCTCTCTCCAGGCTGTGCAACTTGGAATTTAAAATGAGCTTTGAACCAGGACTCACCACACCAGGCCTCAGGATCAGGGGAAATGCCTCTGGGAATGGAATATTCATGTTCTGTGTTGGGTGGGCATGGTGGGAGGGGGAGAGAGCCGAGTTTCTCAAACAAACTTGTTGCAGTGCAGGATATAGAGAATCATTTTTGACAAGCTTTAGAAAATAAACAGGCATTACTACCATTCTGTAGTCAATTTTATAGGCCTGCTCAGGGAGCTAGCTTTGAGCATCACAATATGAGAGTATAAATAAATATGTTAAAGGGATACCTTTCGTTTCTTCTTCCTGAGAGCTTCTCTGAATGCAAATTCGGTGTGGAATCAGAGTCTGGTGGCTGTGGCCCGTGTCTGCGCACGGCACTTCTTTGTGTGGGGTGGAATGAAATCGCCGGCCAGAACTGGACAACAGAAAGGTGGAAACAACGGAAGATGTATATATTTTAATCCTAGAGAAAGAAAAATACAATCCTTGATCCCTGGACCTTATGTGAAAATGAATGTGAAACACTTAGTTTTTCGAGTGTGAAACAGTTCTGCTGGGAGGTGGGGGCTGGTAGGGAACAGCCTCTCGGGGCTGAAAGGCACGTGGAGTCGGAGCCTGAGCTCCTCACCCAGTCAGGAGCTCCCTGGAGCGTAACCCTGACGGATGAATAACAGGGTTCCGAAGACTCCCGTGATGGGGAGTTTATTAATTCATAAGGCAGCACACTCCATGCAGTGTGGCTTTCATTGTTAGAAAATGCTTCCGTATCCTGAGAAGAAGCCTGTACTTCTCTAACTGCTGCCCATCTCTCCTGGTTCCACCCTCTAGAGTCACCCTTCAAAAAATATAAATTAATTTCCCCTGTGACAGTCCTTTGTTTAAGTGCTCACAGCAAAGCACAACAAACTCTAACCTTCACTGACAGAATATTGCACTCCACTCTTAGCATCTGACCAGCACCCAAGGTGCACACAGGGCAGGATAGGAATTGGTATTAGAGGACCTACCGTCCAGACTTATGGCAAGTTCAAGGGCTAAAAGAGGGTGAAGCAATGTTAAGGGATTGGTAAGAGGGTCTCCGCAGTTTTGTCAATCATCAAAGTTAAAGCATTTTTATAGAAAGGATTTCTAGGGCAATTAATCATTTTGCTTTTTCTTGCTTGATGTGTAGAGGTCACATCAACTAGGTTTCCCCAAAAGAAGAAGAATGGAAATTTTGGACTTACATCTTTGTTATTTCTCAGGGTTTCTTGAGCAAATGACTTGAGCACAGATTTTCAGGTAGCAAAAAGAAGAACAAAAGCTGTGTTTGCCATGATGGAACTGGAATTGAGCTTTAGGATCAGATTGTGTGTATGAAATCCTGGGCAAAATTGAAAGCCTTCCCAAACGTACGAGGCTGCTGGTGTTTTCCTGGATACTCAGTGGCTGCTAACAACGGTCACTGGAGTTTGATGAAAAGAACGTGGGTCATAAATCAAAAGGTCCAAATTTGGGATTTGAGCCAGCCACCCGACTCATTCACTCTTTCATTGATTAAACATTTATTGAATAGCTACTGTGTTCCAGACCCAGTAAGAGGCACAGGGGATGCATCTATGATGAAGATAGACACAGTCTGTGTGTACATTAAGCACACGTGTTTGGTAAGGAGACAGATAAGTTAGTAGGCAGCTACAATGAAGTGTGAGGAAGAGTGAGAGAGTCCAATGGTGATGAGAGTTCACATGACCTAGACTTTGGTATGTGGGGTGGAATTGGTTCAGGAAAAGCTACCCTATTTTTCAGACTGTAAGACACACTTTCCCCCAGCCCCCAAATTTGGGAGGAAAGTGGGGGTGTGTCTTATAGTCCGAATGTAGCTTACCTGGCTGTTTACATTTACATTGGTGAAATATTATGTTATTTATGTTGTTAAATATTTTACCACATTTTTTTGCTTCAAAATTTTTTCCCCTAATTTCCTCCTCTAAAACCTAGGTGCGTTTTATGGTCTGGAGCGTCTTATAGTCTGAAAAATACGGTATTTAGCAGAGATTACATCTAAACAGAGAGCAGAAGGATGACAATATTAGCTTTTGACATTAGAAAAACTACCATCTCTCTGAACTTTAGTTTCTTATCCTAAAATGGGAACAATAATAATAGTTCAGACTAGGAGGTTTCAATGATCAGATAAACAAGAGATTTTTATGATAAGTGATTTGTTGAATCCTAAAGTGCTCTATCATTCTAAGGAATGACACATTGTAAATAATTGTTATCAGATATTGTTATTGCCAATCCCAGAGTCTATTTTCTTCTTTCCACATGAAAAGATTTGGCTTCCCTGAGAATAACAGGAACAGAAAAACAAATGGCAGGTTTGGGTGGCGAGATTTATGTTGCTAGTTTCTTCACAGCTGGACCACCCAGGCCCTTGGGGTAGGGAAGAGGTTGGAAAAGGGTGTTCTGGGCCAAGTGAATGCGCCAGAGGGGTGGGCTTCACTTCGGGCTCGCCTAGTTAGAACTGAATGGCTGAGTCAAGAGGCTTATCCTCAGTGTCCTGGGAACCTCACTAATATTGATAGGGGACTGAAGAGTTGGAAAATTTTAGTCTAAGGTAAACAGTTATAAGCCTAGTAAGTAATGCATCTGTTAAAGCTTTTGTTTCAGAAACTACAGATAAGGCCCATCCTGGCTCCTGGGAAAACAGCCGACCTCCTGGGGCACTGCTAAAGATTACCTCCTGGGGAGAAGTGGAGGCATCCAGGCCAAAGAGTTTCAGGGATCGACAGAGGACCACCCCTCCCTGGGAACAGCTAACTGCCAGGGCAGGAATGTTGCAGTTTCTTACGCCTAATCCTGCCTGAACTTCAAAACCCCTCACTGGTACCTTGTTCATTCCCTGTTACAAAAACATTGGCCTGGAAAGAAAAGACAAGTTGGTCTGTTAGGATATGAACCTACCATCTTCTCGGATCGCCGGCCACCTGAATAAAGCGCCCATAAAGATTCAATCTCTGTCTCTGCGTGTTGGGTTTGGTAGTGACAGGCAGCCTGAACGCCGGCGTCTTTTCTGGTTTCAATATTACAATAGCCTAATATCATCAGAGGTAAAATTGCCCAACTTGCCCAAAACCAGGCTGTGTGCACCTGCATGACTATGTGAGATACCAAAAAGATTCAGTTCTAGTCCTAATTATCTATCTGTTGGCAGGGGAAAAATAGCAGCCCAGTAATTCCCGGCGTCAGTGACTCCTGGTTTATTGAGATTTAACTTTTGAGTGCAATGAGTGCCTTTTGCCCAAGGCCCACTCTCTTTTGATTTAATTATGATTGTGGTTAAATTTCATGGCATTTTCCATGTCCCTTCTGCTGGTCTGGAAACACCATAAATATTTACTAAATTTGAAGTTAGTTATGAAAAATAGAAACAGCACTCACTATCTCTACTGTTTGGGCAAATTTCCTTTCTCTTTCTGTGTCTCAGTTCTCCTATCTGCGAAATGAAGGTGGAGGAAAAAGTGTATCCCTCACGTGCCTTCTACTATCAGCGTTCCACAGGACTATGCTGTTTGCTTCTCTTTTTCCTGCCTACATTTTCAAATCATAAGAACTTCTGGTCACTTTCCTTCGTTAGACTTTTATTGAAAATGCAACTGCCCCAAAAGGCCAGATCTTGTAGCCTGGGTGGCTATTTAAATCTGTCTGACCAGAGAATCCTTGTTTAAAATTACATTTTGTTAATCCATCATATGGTTGCGGAACTTGCTATTTTTAATACACGCTCTGCACAGCCCAGTTATTCATGGCTGAGAGTTTGCCACAAACAGCTCCAGAGAAGCTAGAAGAAGGCTTCTTTCACAAGCTAACATAATTTGGGAGTGCAAAAGTGGAAGGGCAGCTCTGCCTCTAAGTGGGACAGCCGTTTAGAAAGGCAGCATGTTTCTTTGGTCTGTTTGATGTTGTAAAAGCAAGTACTGGCACAGCCTGCCTTAGCGCTCCCTTAGCTGGTAGACACCACTGACCTTTCCCGAGTCACCTGTCCAAACTCTAGCAATGTGCACTTTTACTGTGGGACCCAGACACTCTTCAGTATCATCTAATAATTATGCTCTCTTTCTCTCTTCCCTTTTCCATTACCCTTCCTTCTCTTAGGCCATATAGCATACACAGGGAAAAAAAAGGCAAGGAAATATAAGCACTTAATTAAACTCAAGCAGAAATGCCTATATTTATAACAACTCATAAATGATTGCTGGGAAACCATAGATAGCTTACATTCAGATATTTAATTGTAGCAAATATGACCTAATGCTGGCTTCCTGGACTTTGAGATGTGGTATTAGTTTTATCATTCATGTAGATATCTATTCATTCAAGCATATTAGTTAAGGTCATAAGATGGACTACAAACTATATTAAGTGCAGTGTTTACAAAGATAGAGAGACACAGCACTTGCTCTTGAGAGGCTCATAGTCTGAGGGCCCAGAGAATAAAAAGTCTCCAAGAGATCAATTCATGAAATTTTGGTTCCTTTCTTTCCTTATTGTGCTTATTAAAAAAATATTTATACCATTTTATCAGATTCCTCTAAGAGCATATAAAAGATATTTAGTTAACTATTCAGTACATTATCTAAATATACAAGTTCATTGAAAGGCACTGATTCACAGAATTCTGATCTGGCTGATGGAGAAGAAGAGAGACCACTGACTCACTCATTCAAAACATTCAAGACGCATGGCTGAGGCCTAATCAGAACCATTCCTGCTAGCCACCTGTTTTCTCTCTATGAACATAAGTATCACAAGGAAAGTAAAAACAGGGAAGAGCAATGCCTCCTTCATGCTTTTGGAAATGAACAGAAAGTGTTTTGTCTTTTTTGCCTGAATTATTTTAAGTTGTATTATGTAGGTTGGAGGTTGTTGTTTGCATGGGTGAACTAGGATCCTTCAGATTCATGGAATGACTGTGGCTCAGCCAGCTGTCTCACAGATCCATCAGTCATGACAGAAGCATTGACAGATGGGCACGGATCAATTTTTGTTGCCGTTCCAACCCCTTGCCTGGCTTATACCACTGCCCAAGTAATGGTAATACAGTCTCACGGCAGTGCACATGGCAGTGCAGGAGACCTGAAAAAGCCAGATGTTTTAAGAAGCTGCCTCATTAGTTCACCAGATTTATCTGCGCATGCATCCACCCTCTTTAATACTGAGTGGCTGAGAACGTTTGTTTCAAAGAGAAGGATACCAAAAGCAAAATAAATTAACTAGTTATGCCAAAGTCCTTTACTTATTATTTGATTCAACAAACATTGAGGACCCTGGTGCAGGGTTAAATGCTGTGGGGAAAAAGTTCATAAAGACAATAGTAGCAGTGGACAGTTAAGTACTTATTGTATCAAGCTCTGCACTAAGTCTTTGGCCCATTTTCTCTCTTGTAGCCCTTAAAACAACCTATGAGACAGGAATTATTATTATCTCCATTTTACAGGGGGAGGCATGGCCGAGCCTGGACTAATTTTTTGGTCTAACAAAACAGTTTGTATTCTTGGCCATGAGAACCCAGGTAAGAAAATAAAAAAGGCCTTGCCTAAATTAGGGACTGCAATAGAGAGAACAGATGGATTTTGGAGAATTACCTTTGTTTCTAAGAACCAATAGGCCTCCTAAGTGTTTGAGTCAAAACCTCATAAACAATAAAAATACCTCTGAGATACCATTCTAACTAAAGGACCGTGACTTAGATGGAACCTGCCATGTCAAGTAAGTATAACTCTATTGACAGAACTATGTCCTTTGGCCTCTTTGGCTTATCACTCACTGTCCACCCAGATTCTGGCACTCTGCCTAGCAAATAGCGGGTGCTCAAATTGTATTTGTCGAATGAGAGGATTTTCACCTTGTCATTCAATAGTCATTGGAACCTGGAGCAAGTCATCCTGTTCTCCCTCCCCCACACCTACACCCACACCCATACTAGTTTCCCTAGCTTTTTATTGGAGCAGGCAGAATCTTATTAACTAATTAAATGTTAAGTTGAATAAGATGTTATCTAGGAAAATAGATTACCTTGGGCAAAGGTAAGTGATACTTTAGTGGCTAATTCCCATTATGGGTCTATACAGGGGTGATGGGCACTTTTTTTTTCTTTTTTTGGATGCCCTTAATCCTATCTTGTTTGGTAACCTATGCAGAAGGCTGGTTTCATAATCCTTAAGGCAGGTTCTTTCATCTAAAGACATTGGGGTTCTTGAGATGGAAACGCTCCCATAGAGATATCCTTGCCCAGGACACCGCCCTTAAAATCAGATCGAGGAAGACTCCCTTCTCCTAGAATAAGCTTGGCAAGCCCTGCCCTACAAGGGGGTGGAGGTAGAAAATGAATACGTCCACACCTAGCACGTCTGCCCGAGCACAGATTGGCAAGTGACACAGGCGCGCAGACCTCTGTCATTTATTTTCCTTTCCACTGGGTGCGCTGTCCCTTTAAATGGGGACGCTGGTGCTGGCTCCGTAACACAGGAGCCGGCAGCTTGTTGATTTCAGAGCTGGTGAATTTCACATTGTTTCCACTTCACTTTCCTCGCTCTGGGGGAGGCTTGGGTTGGCGCTACGGCCGCTGTCGCTGCTGCCAGCGAGGGCCAGGGGAGGGCAAGGACCTGCAGTACCAGGGCCGGCGCGGGGCCGCAGGAAAGGGTGCCGGGGCCACACACGCACCCTCGCTGCAGTCCAGCTCCTTCCGAAGCCGGGACGCCCGGAGCGCACCCAGCTGGGACCGCCCGCCTAGACGCCCGCCCCCCAGCCCGCCCACGGGCCGGGGCCACAGCCCAGGAGCCCGCAAGGGGAGGAGGCCCAGGGGGGCGGGGTGGGGGGCGGGGGTGGGTGCTGCCGCCGCCGCGGAGCTGCTACTCGGCGCGTTTTGCATGAAGATGGCGGCTCCCACCGCCAGCAAGGCTGCCTCCTTGGGCTGTAACAACAAGCCTACGTTCCCGGAGCTGGATTTCAGGTCCGGAGCCCGGGTGGAGGAATTGAACAAACTCATCCAAGAATTCACGAAGCACGACCAGCGGGAATACGACGACCAGAGAGCGCTGGAGATTCACACAGCCAAGGATTTCATCTTTTCCATGCTGGGTAAGAAGGAAAAAGGGGGAGGTGTGTATGTGTGTGATGGGAAGCGGGGTAGCGAACCCATTCCCCCTTCTTGCTCTCTCTTTCCTTCTTGGTTTCCTGCCCGGAGTCGGGTGCTTGGGGTATAGCACTTCTCTGTTCTGCCTCTCCTCCTCTTTCTCCGCTGCAAGCAGAGCTCCCTTATCTCCCCACCTTACTATACTTTGCGCCTGGTCCCATTTCCTCCGCTGTTCACTGGCTCTTTTGTTAATTTCTCACGGGCCGGGGCTGGTGGGCGGTGAAGTAGTCATGGTGAAAGGTATCACCGGTGGGGGAAGCTCCTGCAAGCAGCGCTGTCCAGGTGAGACCCGGAGGCGCCTTTCAATGGAGGGATTTGGCCCCTTAGGCTCGGACCTGCGCCTTCCCAACGCCGAGCCTCTGGTCCGCTCCTGAGCTTGGGACGTGGGGCTAGCTTTAGGGCTTTGGCTCTGCGCCCGAGCGACAAGTTGCTTCTCTAGTCCTGCAGCGCGGCGCTGTCACGCCAGGCCCCCGGTGGCCAAACTTGTTGGGTGTTCCCTAGTAACCCGCTGAAGTAGGCTGGGCGCCCGGAGTTCTCAACTTCGATTTATAGACCGACTTCCCTTTGAAGCGGTCGGAAGCATTTCCGGTGCTTCCCCAGGGTTCTGGTGGAGCTCGGAATTCCCAATTCCCTGACCCCTTGGGGCGCTGGCCCCTCCTCTTTGTGTACGGTCGTTGCTCTGGCCGAGAGAGGTGCCCTGAGATTAGAATCTGGGAGATGCCGTGGGTTAGAAATAAGTCGCCCACTGCTATTCCCGAACCTGGCACCTACAGGTCTTTAAACTGATTGTCGAATGGTGTGCGAAAGGAAATAATGACTTGGGAGACCGAACCCCTCCTCAGGTGTCCCGTCCTTCACATTATTGCTGCTGAAGTGTGGTGTGAGTGTCCGCCGTTGGGAGCCTCCTTTGCAGCTTGCGGCTCCCCCAGTGCCACCTTGGCTGACATGCGGTACGTGGCCTGCCGTTAACGTCCCGCAGGTCTGAGGTCTCAGTGCATTCTATCCTCGGCCAATTTTCCAGATAGTGGAAAATTTGATTGAAAAAGGTCTTCGACCAAAGAAGAAGACAGAGCTCTTCTGCCTTTCTCCTGCCCATCTGCTTGGATTTCTGCTGGCTGACTGTTGTTGCCGGTTCTGTCATGGGCTACCTTTTCCCTCTCGGTTTTCTTACTCTCCGAAGCCCAAGGAGGGGGTGGGGAGTAATACAGATGGAATGTGTGGACTCTAGTAGTTTTAATGCTTTTAGAAGTTGGATAAAGCAGATTAAACTTGGGACTGGATTTTACCTTTTGCTCCACGCTCACCAAGTGTAGCCTAGATTGTATATGGGGTTGAAAAGCTCTCTATTGAGATATTTGACTATTCAACTCTTTAGATGAATTGAATATATTTATTTTAAATTGATTTCACAGAGAGAGAGAGAGAGAGAGAGAGTTGTTGTTCCACTTAGTTATGCACTCATTGGTTACGCGTGCCTTGACCAGGGAGAACCCCAGCCTTGGTGTGGATGCGCTCCAACCCAATGACTGACCTGGCCAGGGCTGTTTTTATTTATTTTTAAATAACTCCCAAACTTGTTGGGAGTGAGCTTCCAGATGTGAACCTACCAGATGTGAAAACCAGCACAGAGATTGTCGGGAGGGTGGGGGCACACAGAGCTGGTTCGGAACAGTTATTTAAGTTGCTTAACGAGAGCCTTTCTCTCTGACATAAACGACGGAGGTCTGCCAGTGTGTTTTTACAGCCCTGGAATCGGTTTTGATATCTCCTGCCCTGGATCTTTAGAAAAAGATGGCTGGGTCACTACCAGTCAGGATAATCTTGGAACAGAAAACGGGAGAGCATGGGAAGGGGTGAGTTTACCTGTCCAGCACATTAGGAACCCCTCTGCTAACCCCACAACTAATACACTGATTTAGCAAAGCCTTTGTCCAGGTGTGAAGGGTCTTATTCTTGGGTGTTTAATTTACATGTATGTTTAATGGTATGAGTAGTATTGTGTTGACAGGTGAACTAAATTCTCTTCTATTCCTTTTTACTCAGTTGACCTTGCAAAAGAAGTCTTTCTTGCCCCCTGAGAATTTGAGAGTTCCACCTGCAGGAGAGGAAAATCAGGACAGTGTGTCATTTAAGCCTTTTGCCCTTCTGGACACTAGAAGGCAGATGGCGAAATGAGCTTGCCTTGTGTGTGGCGTTACATTCATTTGTGAGTTCCTTGCTTCCCCTTAATGAGGTGCTTGCTGGCAGCTCTAGACAACTGAAAGGTTGGAGACAGCAAGGGTCCCTGTGTGGATTTACTTTTTCTAAAGCGGATTTTCACTTGGCTTAAAAACCAAAATCTCTTTTGGTGCACTTTGTCTTAACTTGCCATGGCCTTGAGTCTTTCATGAATATGCGAATGAGGTATCTTAATGACCCTCAGCTTGTTAAGGTGTCACTGAGGTGGCACCAGGCCTTTATTTCTTGGAGTTATAGGGAGCTGAGTCCTCTTGGCTTTGTTCTGCCTCTGAGCTGTACCTGAGGATTGTCAGCAGCTTAAAAACATTATCCCCCACACAATGAAATGGCAGAGCAATTTGGTGCAAGCCTCTTTAATGGAGCTGTGGATAAGCTATCTGTTTTTAGGTGGTTGGCAGCCACTCTCTGTGTAAGATTGTTAGCGCTGACGAAAGCCCCCCAGCTTCCCAAACCTTTATCTGTTTTTCTAGTTTGGAGGCAGCTCTGTGCAGAAGAAAAAGTGGTGGTGGGCGTTTGTCAGAACCAGTGACTTTTCAGCTAGCCAGGCTGGGTCCTGCATAGGCTGTGGAGATGATCGGAGCGTGCTGGTGTCACTGTGGTCTCCGTGGCCTGCCCTGACATTCTCTGTACAGAGATTCTGATTCTTTTGGAGGCAGGTGTTATGTGGAATCATCTAGACTTCTTATTTCTCTACACCTTGGTCTTTTAGGAGAGTGATTGCTGTTATTATCTGTTTAATATTTGAGAACCCAGATTGTGTGAGAGGCTGGCAGTGCATAATAAACACCATTTATCAAAATTCAGGGAAATTGCCAGAGTTCATTAATGTTTTAATAATATTTGGTATTTGCATAATGTCTCTATCAGCTCCTTTGTTATCTTCATTCCCTGGCGAGGTCCAGTGGAGACTGGTTGTGTCCCCATTGAACAGATGAATAACAGGGGTTATGCAGAAGGTAGAGAAGCCAGAAGGGAGACAGGCAGTCATGTAGACTGCCTAAAGTCTGAATGGTCAGTACCATGGCCTGGTTATTAGAATAGCTATAAACTCCTGCTTGCCTCTGGATGCCAGGAACTTCAAACAACCTTAGGAGTAATGTTTTCTTGTTGTGCCAAAGAGGATATTGAAATTCACTGGGGTTAAGAACCCTCCAGGGCCCTGTGGCTAATAAAGGGTACAGATATGGCTAAAACACATATGGGCCTGACACTTAGCATGTCCCTCTCCTACTTGAAACTATTAATAATAGATGCATTAAGTCCAGAGAAAGGTCTTTGTTTAAAAAAATATTACTGCCTCCTCTTTCAGGATTTTGTTCTTGAGTTCAGCTGTGTTAGGGTGATCCAGTCTGCATCTGAGGTGATTTCTGGAGCAGTCTGAGTTTAAGTATTTTATCCCACAATAAAATCACTTCTTTGAATTTCTGGTTGGATAAAGAACAAAATGTTAAAACCTGTACCAATTCCAGTTTGCTTCCTGCAGGTTAGACAGTCTTGGTTTTTTCACCTACCGAATGTGGATAATAGTAATGCGTCATTTCAGAGTTATAGGTGGATGTGAAGTTACTTGGTAAACTGAAAAGGAATGTATACAGGATTTTTGATATTTACTTTACGAAATAGGCTTTATTAGGAAATCTAGTGAACTTCAACTGGAATTACATCTGTAATTTGGTATCAGACAAAAACTATGGGGTACCCTCAGAGGCAGCCTGGGAGAACACAGGCTCTGACTACAGGGGGCGTGATTGGTTCAGATGCACATCTCCGTTCGTTAAGCTCTGGCCATTGTGCTGCCTACTTTGCACAAGTCCATTAGTTCACGTAATTTGTTTCCAACAACTTTGCAAGGATACGTATTATCGTGCCTATTTGGGAAGTGAAGTGAGTTGGATTATCTCCTTTTTAAGATGAGATGCTAAGGCTCAAAGAGTTCTACCTAGTACTTATGCCAAGATCATACAGAGTTTGAATTTGAACCCAGGTATGTCTGACTCGAAAGCTCGTGTTCTTTCCACTGTACTGGCAATCAGTTTCCATCACTCTCGATTCAGACAACCAGAAAGGCCCACTCCCTGGGGAATGCTACACTCAGTAGCCTGCTTCGCCTATAGGAGCAGGGATGGTTTCTGTCTGTCCCTTTCTTTCCCTCTTCTTACTTTCATGCACTCAACTGATATTTACTGAATGTTACATTGCCTGCAAGCAGTATGGAGGGTCTTAAGGACAAAATAGTGAGCCTGAACTTTGAGAAATTCATATGGTCCTTTGGAGACCCTTCTCTCCTTTCTGGGGACCAACTCTAGGAAAATAGTTTTGCTGGCTCTTGTCTGTTTTCAGGCCCTTAAATACTGCAAGGCCACTTCTAAGTTCTAAACTTATGGTGTGGTACTTTGGAGCGCTGCCAAACCTACCACGTTTTAAGACACTTTCTGTAACTTCAGAGTAGGCCACTTCAAAGCCCTGTCTTTCCAGTGTTTGAATGCCACTTTTCTCTTCAAGAATTCGCCCAGCAATATTTATTGAGGGGATTTATTGCGGACCATGGCTTGGTGGGCCTCCAAGTCTTGATCAGTTCCTTAGAGTTCAGATCGCTAGCATGCTGTATCTGTGTAATGGACAAGATCATCTTTGACGTCCGTTTCAGCTCTGGAAACGTTATGTACCTAGGGCAAGGAGGTCCCTCAGAACATTTCTTTTTGTTGCTAGTTTGGGTTGACTTCAGTTCTCCTCCATGGCTCTGGGCAGTTGCTGCCCTTTGTTCTTGACAGAAGAGCCCTAGATGTGTTGATGTTCTTCCCATGACGTCCTTGTTGTATCATCCATTGGAGAGTGTGTTGCTGGAGATGAGACTGGGACCCTTTTGTATTCACAGAAGTGTTAGATTCTCTCTTGTCAAACCAAGAACTTGTTGAGTGTTAGTGCTTTAGACTCCCCTGGAGCTTTTTAACAAATTGGAATCTCTGGTCCCATTTCAAATCTGTTGAATCAGAATCCCTAGAGGTCCCTAGAGCTAATAATTAGTCACATGTCGCTTAACAACGGAGATCTCTTCTGAGAAACGCATCGCTGGGTAATTTTTCATCATGCAAACGAGCATCGTCGAGCATGCTACAGAAGTCTAGATGGTCCTGCCTACTACACACCCAGACGGTAGGGGGCAGCCTGTTGCTCCCAGGCTGCAGACCTGTGCAGTTCGTGACTGCATCAAACATTGCAGCCGTACGGAGAACATAGGAAGGGTACAGTAAAAACTCAGTATAAAAGATAAAAACGGTACACCTGTATGGATAGGCACTTACCATGGGCGGAGCTTACAAGATTGAAAGTTGCTTGGGGTGAGTCCGTGAGTGAGTGGTGAGAATGTGAAGGCCTAGGACATTACACTTCTGTGGGCTTTATAAACACCGTACACCAGCATCACCGCAAACACACGAATGACACATTGCACTACCACTGTCGCTGCGTGACAGCCACGGCATCCCTAGGTGATGCGAATCTTTTAGCTCCGTTATAATCTGGTGCGGCCACCATTGACTGAAACGTTCCATGCAGCGCATCACTACCTACCTCGTATCCAGGGACATTAAACTTGGAATCTGGAACGTTCTGTGCAGTGCAAAAGAAGGACATTTTGGCGTTCTGGGACCAGCTCTGTTGTGTACTGTGTGGTGTGTGTCACCCGGAAGAAAGCCTAACCTCTTTTGGGCATGCTTTTTGCCCAATTTCCAATTATAGAAAATACAAAGGTGAAAGTAAAATCACTTCCAAATTCTAATTCCATTAATATTTGATGTACATTTTTCTAGACATCTGTGTTTATCCGCATGCTTACACCCACTCATTCTTACATGCATACAGTTTTACATCACAGTATTCATAGTGGATATGTGTTTTTTGGTAAATTTATCAATATGTTGTCATCTGCCGCACTTTTACAAAGAAGCTATAGCTTGAAACCCGTGGAAAGCTGTTCTGGCTTGTTTTCATTCCTCTTTGACTCCGAAAGAAGACACTATTCTGGAACTTAAAGCACAGTCTGTGGTTTAATAATTGCGGATGATGAACCTTCGTATTTTTGTCTTCTGAGGGTTTAACCGACCTTTCAATGTCATCTCCCATCTGTGTTTGCATGTTTTCCATGATCACACAACATACGCATAGTTCTCACTTTCTTACTTTGTTTAGGCTGCTTCCTCTATCAGGATTCCTTAAACTGGGTCCGTGGAAACAATAGCATAGAGTGTGAACTTGATTGGGAAAAAGCTACATCTTTATTTTCATTAACCTCTAACTGAAATATAGCATTTCCTTCCATTATAAAAGTTGGAAGCAAACCACAGTAGTACGTATGTTTTTGGCTTTCGTTGCCAACAGAAATCACAGATATTTTCACTTCATGTTAAAGTTGTTATCGATATCTCAAAAAATCATGTATTGCTGCTTTGAACCAATGTTGGCTTTTAGACTTGCTACTGGATTTTATTTACTGCATTAATAAAGAATCTCATATGGTACTCTATCACAGATTTCTTTTTTGAATGCATTTTATGTTTTAATACCATTTTCTTTGAAGTCCTGTATAATTTTATCATGTTCATTTTATTTTTTCAGGGGTTCATTGGCTTTTCCAGCTTGTCAAGACATCTATGTCACAGAGGCAGTTCAGACTCCGAGTCTAAAGGCAGCATTCTGATACCTTATCTCTGCTTTGTTTTCTTCTCCCAGCACAAATGCCACTTGACTCCTGAAGCTTTCCTCTATCTGTCACCCAAGGAGAAAACAATTTACCTTTCCTCTGTGTTTTCCTAACACCTGGTCCCCTTTTGTATCCCTAACACATTCTTTCCCATACTCCAGGTTAAAGAATCCCTGGGTCCATTTATCCATTTATCTTTGCAGCACCCACTGGGGGCATATACACAGTAGGTTCTCACAGAGTCTTGTGACTTGATTTGCTCTAAAAGAGCCCTTCTCTGTAAAGCTTGTTTCAGGCTCTATGTAAGGAATGAGCACTTTCTGACATTGTCTCTTTATGATTCTCCCTTCCTTTAAACCCAGCTATATCCTCTTTGCTGGGGTCAAGAAAATCTTGATCTGATCTCCTTATTGATAGCAGAGTTTTCTTTGCACGGCAAGAATGAGGTCTTTAAGACTTAGCCTGTAGGGCAGTTTAAGAAATGTCCCAGGTGATTGCTGAGAGCAGTAAACAGTGACTCGTGGGGATGTCCCCTTTCTTGTAGACTCTGATTTTTCTTCCGTGGGCATCTAGGGCGCTCATGGACCTCCTGCGTGCCCACCCTGGGGGCCCTTCAGAAAGCAGAGAAAGCCTAAGTCATCTGTCGCGTGGAGGTGTTCCATGTGCTTATCAGTCAACTTGCAAGTGTTCATTCAGATGCCTACTCTGGAATCTAAAGTGTAGTCACACTTTATTGTTATAAACCACTGTTACTTGCCATCAGTTACTCACTTTGTACAGTGCTTTATTGATTATAAGACATATTCACATCTGGTATGGCATGGTATTATTCTTTGGACAGGCCTTTGAGAAAGGCTGTATAGAAACTATTAACCCACATACACAGGTGGGGTTAGTACTGAGACTGGGAGGTGAAGTGACTCGGTTGGAGGTCATAGTGTAAGTTGTAGGACAGGATGCAGCCCAGATCTCGAGTGTCTTCTGCTGCAGCACACTGCCTGCCAAGAACTTGTAGGCCTTTTTACCCTTGGGCATCTTTTGTGGGCTGCTGGGATGAGCCTGTATTCTCAGACCAGACAAGGGTAGCAGCTTTACTTCTCTCTGGGGTTTTCTACCTTCCCCTTGAGCCGCGGGTATGTAGCTGTTGAGGCTGACTGATTGTGGACCGGGTAAGCACATGCCCTATAGCTATGCATTCCGCACTTCTGGTTGTTAGGCCCTGCCCAACTATTTCTCAGTGCCCGTGTCTGTTTCACGGTGGACTTGGGTGCGTACTTGCCCACTGAGTAATTTCTTTAAGGACAGATTATAATTATGCCATTACGTGAGGCCCTTTCTCCAGGAAACAACTGGTTTTTTGTCTACTTTTGTGCCTCTGCGTGAATTCCCTCTATACAAGGTAAAGAGACAGATAACTAGGGCCGGGGCTGCTATGGCTGAAGCTGGCATGGGGAGCTGTCCTTCCATTTGTTTATTTTTCATAGTTTTTCCTCAACGTAAGAAGCTATGATTACTATTTGTGAAATGAGTTAAGTCAGCAGTGGGAGTTGGTGTAAGTCTTCTTTAGTTTCTTGTTTCTTCTAATCAGCATTTGAATATGTACAGTGTGCATAGAATGACATTAGGTGTTCACTCATTAATTCACAAATTCATTCAATATACGTTGCAGCGGCCATTGGGCACCAGTGTAATTACTGTGTTACATCACTATGTAAGCGCACAGAGTGGTGAATGAGAGAAGCAAGGTCACTACGTCTGTAGGACTCCTCTGGGGAAATTCAGCAGGATTCAAAAATGCGCACATAACTGGGGATGTGTGCTATAAAAAAACAGAGCGCAGAGAGTAACGATGGAGGGCAGCTGGGTGGGGCAGAGGGAAGACCGGCAGAGAAGGCCTCTAAAGAGATACTGAAATGGAAGGGTAAGAAGGACCTGGCCATCTGAAGACCAGCTGCAAGAGCATTCCTGGTGGGCAGGGTAGCGTGTGCAAAGGCGCCGAGCTGGGCTTCAAGTTTCAAGGCTGCTTACATCGTAGCAAGTCTGGTTTGGCCTCCACAAGGAGGAACGGTCTGTGTTCTGATCAGCCCCCAGGTGGAAGGAATGGGCCGCTTGCCTTGGAAGGTAGTGACCTTCTTGCAGGTGAGGGTTTTTCTGGTGGGGCCGCTCTTTGGCTTGGCTCTTGTTCCTGGCATCCAGGGATTGCCGGAAGGGAAGCAGTGTGGAAAGGTTGGGTTACAGGTCCTCAGATGGCCCCTTGTAGTCAGGTGATGATCTGATTTCACCAGATAGCCCTTGGCAGAAACAGTGAGTACTACCTTAGACGATTTAGGGGTCAAACAGCAGTTGTTATGGGACAATAATAAACCTTTTATCTAGTCCTCCACAGTTTACAGAATACCTTTGCATGCATAATCTCATTTTGACTATGCATAACAACCGTATAAAGTAGGTATTATTTGTGTCTATTTTAACATAGGAGGAAACCGATGGTCAAGAGCAGTTGAGTATCTGACTTAAGGTCTCTAAAGGGTTGAGGTAGGATCAAACTCAAGTCCTTTAAATGTTACCCTAAATTCTTTGTGTTATGCTAATTCTAAAAGCTTTCTCCCCTCTCCACCTACCCTGTCCCAGAGTGTGGGGGAAGGAGGATTTCGGGTCCAGAGAGAGGCAGGGAGGATTGGTAGGAGGAGCCAAGCCAGTAGATGGCAAGTCTGTGTGTCTCTGCTATTGGTATTCAACTTGTGAGCACTTTCCTAGGCTGCTTCACGGTCACTCTTTTAGCAGCTGCAGCTGTTCTTACAGCAGCTGCTTGTGTGGATTGTGATTAATAAAGGAAACTCAATAGTTCGTTCCTTTAACGGTGTCCTTGGTGTGTGCAGCCTGCTGTCACACAGTCTGTGGCTCTGATTTGGAGTGACACAATCCTGGCGTCAGTGCCCGAGGTGCTCATAGCCCATTTGTGAGATGAGATGGTCCATCTAGACAGGAGTTGGTGAGCCAGAGGCCTACCAGGGACTAGACAGAAAGGAAAACGAGAGTGGTGGGCTGAGCAGTTAATGCCAGCTGGTCCCGGGGGTCAGAGTCGGGATACTTGGGCGTGGAGGGTGTGCACTGGGGAATGAGGGCACTTTTTACATCTTTCTTCTAAAAGGGGCCACTGCTCTCAGTGCCTGCCCATTTTCCCTCCACTGCACGGCTTCTCCCGCTTTATCTGTTTTTTAAAAAATATATTTTATTTAATTGTGCTATTACAGTTGTCCCAGTTTTCCCCCTTTGCCTCCTTCCGCCCGCTACCCCCATTCCCTCCAGCAACCTTCCCCCTTAGTTAAAAGAGATTGGCAGCCCCATTCCTGCAGTTTCTGATTCAGCAGGCTGGGGATCCAGCCTTAAGGACTTGTATTTCTAGTAGGTCTCCAGGTGATACAGCTGCCACTGGTCCAGAGCCCACACTCTCAGAACCACTGCTTAAAGGGGCCAGGGCTGATAGAACTTCAGATGTTTTAAGAGACCTGATAAATCTGGGTGTTTATGGAAAAACCTCCAGATTTTCAAATTGAGAATCAAATCAGATGTTAAAGGAACATAATGTGATTTAAAACAGCAGGTCAAACAGAATGCTCTGGCTGCCAATATATCGCCTCTGATCTGAACACTTTTAGGGCAGCCCTATGCTGTCTGCTCCGGCAGCCGAGGCCCAGAAGGAGCAGTGCTTTGGTTCATTACATGTGAGTAAGCATGCAGCTAGTTTCGGGGCAGAATCGTAATTAGACCTAGGTTTCCTGTCTGTCTGCTGTGTGTGTGTGTGTGTGTGTGTTTGTGTGCATGTGCGCGTGTACGCGTTAGTCCTAATGTACTGTTTCCCAAATATTCCCTTTCAGTAAAAATTATGTAGCTTTGAAAATAATAACCACACTAGGCACAATTCTTAGTGTGTTATACTTTATGTATGTGAATTGAATTAATCCTAACACCAACCCTATGAGGAAGTGTTACTCTTCCTATCCTTATTTGCTGATGAGACTTCCAGAGCACACAGGTTAATTTGCCGAAAGTCACAGAGCTCCTGGTAGAGTAGGGATTTGAACCCAGGAAGTCTAGGTTCAGGCAGAAAATGACAAATAACTATGAACCTTCTTTTTCATCTCATTTAAAAAAAATTCCTTTCCCCCTGCAAAGTGGAAGTCATTGATGGAATGCCACAATTTTAGTGCTGCTAGGAAACTTGGAAATTAGTCGGCCCGAGTTCCGCCCTCCTCCATTGTACAGAAGTGGAAACGGAGGCCCAGAGAGGAAAGGGGATTGAGCATCCTGAACACTGAACACTGGGCTGAGTGGAGGTTAGGGAAATGTTCAGCAAGTAGCTGCTTCTACCTGAAACCATTCACTCAGAAGGGTTTGCTTCCTGTGGAGGGTCTGCCTGGGTTTGAAGGGAGAGACAGTCACTCTGAGGGCTGTGCTTCAAGGTAAGGAACCCTCCCCCTGCTCCAGAGCTGCCTTGTGTAGTTTGAAGTTCTCTTAATTGCTAAAGGGATGCTAAATAAATAACCCAGTGGGCACAGTATATCTCTGGTCTTTCGTGTTTGCTTTTGTGTTGATTGTTCCTTGGCTCTCCCTGTCTGGTTTCTTTCTGTGAAGTTTGTCTTTTCTCACGGCTGTGCTGCTTCCACAGCTGTGAGTATCACGATGGATCTTTTAATCTCTGAACGCTCTGTATCTGTAGTAAGGAAGTGTGGATTGCAGGACTCTGGGGCCTGCCTGTGGTTGGGAGGAGCTGAAGCTCCGTGGGCTTGTATGCCTCCGGGACCTGACCTGTCGGAGACCCAGCACTACCTTCCCTCCTTGCTGCTGGTGTGAGGGCTCAGAGCCTGAGCAGGATTTAGAGTTGTAATAGGATTCAGCGCATTATAGAGGAACTAAGCCATTGGGAATCTTCCTGAGATCAGCTCATCCGCCCCGTGATTTCACTGGTGGGGAGATTTAACCCCATGGTGGACAGTGACTTGCTCAAGGTCAGACTGATGGTTGAAAGGAGAAGGATGATCTTGGGAAACTCTTCCCCACTGTTTGCCAGGTATTGTTCCAGTTGCCTTAGGATCATTCACTTATTTAATCCTCACAGCAGTCCCGTGATGAGGGTGCTGTGACAATTCCCATTTGAGAGATAAGGAAGCTGAGTAGTCACGTTCAAGCTGGTGAGAGAGGATGGATTCAAACCTAGGCAGTCCACCTCTGTCCCTTTTGCACTCTTCCAAAACGTGAGTACCATCACGATGCCAGGCTCTGTGTTGGTTCCTGGCATATCAACATGAGGTGGGGCCATGCCTTGAGGGAGAGGATGGAAGTGTGGGAACAGTGGGTGGAGTAGAAAAGGTGGTGGTTTGACTGTCCAGGAAGCCATGTGTTAATATGGATATTTGGGCCCCTGGTCCAGAGTCTTCCCATTCCATCGTTCAGTCTTCCTTGGCAGCCCTAAGAGCAAACATTCTGTTGATAATTTTAGTTTATGTTTATAGAAAGTCCTTTGCATGACACTGTAACCAAGCAGACAGGGGCCTGTGCACGTGGAACTTTGGTGAATGACTCAACAATTAACACTGGAAGGAATAGGTTTTTATTTATAATATTCCAACCGTGGGGGGGGCTCCCAGCACTTAAACTTGGAGCCCTCCTTTCTCATGAGACCCAGCACTTCCCTTGTTCTGCCAAGGGTTATAAGCCAAAAGCAAACCCAGTAGTACCCCATATTCTTAAGCTGGCTGTGCAAACAGTTCCCCAGTCCCTCTGAAGGTACCAAAGTCACCATCCTCACGCAGCCACTCTGTCCTTCAGGATCTGGGGTACATTGTCATCAGCCTCCATATTATGGTCCAGAAAATTATGTGCTGTGTTGCACTGGATCATGGTGAAGTCCAGGAAAGGCAAAAATCGCAAGAGTCCAGGTAGAGTCCGGGTTTGCAAGGTAGTGGTCAGCATCTTGCAAGGCAGTGGTCAGCATCTTGCAAGGCAGGGTCCTTGATGGCCTCGGAGTCCACTAGACCAGGCACAATCAAGGCAGCATGCCTGCTTTCTTACTGGCCCATGGCGAACCAGCTTCTGCAGCCCTTATGGCTCCTATCTCTCTGCTGGCAGCCTGCCGAATCTGCCTTCGCTACCAGCTGCATCATGGCTCAGCCTCCTCACTCCTCGCTCCCTCCTCACTCACTCCTCACTCACTCCTCACTCACTCCTCACTCACTCCTCACTCACTCATGGCTCTCTTCCTTCACTACCAGCAACATGGCTCTTCTTCACCCCTCCGTAATGGCTCTCCTACTCATGGCAGCCCACCCTTAGTTCAAATCCTGACCTGGAACCTCCTGTGTGACTTCATCTCTAACTCCTCCCACTATGAGTTACACTTGCCAGTTTTCTGTAAGTTTACAGAACTTAAACTCTTGCCCTAACTGGGGATGGCAGAACTCTGCTGCCATCCCCAGTTAGGGCAAGAGTGACTCAGTGGTCCAGGGGACCACACCCCCTAGTTACATCAGGATGTATCCTGAAAGTCACGCCCACCTTGCTGGGGGTGGTAGCACAGCTGTTATCTTGCCTTTGTTATGAAAAGTACTTTAAGCCCTATCTCCTCCCTTCCCCCACCCCCCAACAGTGGGCAGTGGGGACCTTGGGGACCCCTCGCTAAATACCCCATTACAAAACCACACCTTATCTGTAGTCTCCTCATTCTGAAAGTAAGAAGGTGTGCCTTTGGTAAGTGATTGATTGAAGACTATAAAGGGCAGTTGGACCCTTGATGCTAAGTAAATTGGGGCGGTCTTAGGAAAGCATCGGCTTCTTCCTCTCTCTAATCCACTCTTCCCCCACCCCCAGTGGATTTCTTTCCAGATTTAGAATGTTTCATTAGAACATTAATGTAGTCTTATCATTGTGGGGATAATGGGGAACACATCTTTTTTCAGGGAAAGGCAGAAGCGAAAATGTAGTCTTCAGAAAGTTTCTTTGAAATCAAAATTGAAACATTGAATTGGGTTTTATATGAGCTAAGGGTTCTGCCTCTTTAGTGTTACAAGTGACTACTTTTGAAAAGTGAGCATTTGTTAAATAACCCAGTCCAGTTGCCTTGCCTTTTAAGGGCAGATGTTGGCACATTGACTTGTCTGAAAGCCTTGAAGCGCATTGGCATCATGCTCAGAAATCTCTCCTTGGGATGCAATAACTTCTTGAGATCTTAGCGCTGCTCATGATTCAGAGGTTCGGAGTTGGAGTGCGCAGAGAAGTCTCATTTCCAACCCACTTACAGTTTTCCTGCAATAATATGTCAGTGGGAATGGAAACACCCTGGATTGGCAAGCCCACGTGGGCGCTGCAGAGACTCGTGGGAGAGGATTCTATACTCTCTGGTTCTTGGGGAACGGAATTGGTGGGAAACGATTTTACTAAGTATCTTTGTGTAATTCAAGACCAACCAACTGCTGTTCCTGTCTCCTGGATCCCATTCTTTCTCTGGCTCCAACACCTCCCCTGGGGATTATTCCCGCCCACTTCATCTGCCGTTTCTCCTTCATTCCCGATTTCCGCCTAAGCACTCAAGCCTGCATTCCGGTCCGCAGCTCCAGTGAGCCCTCTGCCAGGCAGCAGCAGTACAATGCGTCGTACGCCGTCGTCTTGTTTGTACAAGTCTTAGGAGGAGACGGCCAGTGGAGAACAATGTACAGATTACAAGGAATGCCCTGGAGGAAAGACCAGAACGAGACAGAACCCGGTGCTGTGGCCTGTCATTCCTCCTCCAAGTTGACCCTGTTGACCGTTCTCTCCCGAGCTCACCTCCGTGGCTTCCACGGCAACATACTCTCTGGTTTCTCCTGCTCCTCCATCTCTACGTAAAGAACTGACTTGAGTTTTTTGTCCAGCCCTTGATGACTGTGTGTCTCTTCTCTCCTTACACCTTCTCCAGTCTACCCTTTCACAGCAGTGTCTGCTGCCGCCTCCCCAGCCTTTGTCCCAGTCTGGACCTCTTGACTGCCTCTGTGCCAGTTCCTCTTGTACGTCCCGAATGTGTCCCAGTCAAGCATCCAAAGGGAGTCTGTGCTCCAAACCTGCTCTTCCTCAGCCGCCACACTGCCATCCACCAGAGTGCCCAAGACAGGAACTGTGCAGCGGTCTCCTTATCCCAGTGCTGGGAGGGAACCCAGGCTGTAACGCTGCCCCTTTCCTTCGGCTCTGTTTTCTTGTTACCATGGAGTTCCTGTATTTCTGCAGTAATCTCCTCACTGGGTTTTCTGCTTCCAGTTCTTGTGCCTTTTCCATCCATTCTCCATGCCACGTCATCTTTTCAGTAGGCCTGAACCCTTCTGGGCCAGCCCATCATTCTGCACATGAAGTTTAAACTCCTCAGCCTGTTTGAAGAGGCCTTCGAAGACCCAGGAATTCCTGCTCACTCTCTGGCTTCATCTCCTGCCACTGTTTCAGTTTTACTGTGTACTCGTATTTCTTGCATACCCTGCCCTGAGATGGGCACCATGTGAGGTATTGACGTTGTAATCTCTTAAAAACCCAGACCTTCTGAACATGATTAGAAAGCCTCAGTGGTCCGTCTCCTCTGACCTCGGCAGCCTCAACTCACATTTCAGAGGCCCTCACTGTCTTAGTTTCAACCACACTGGGCTTGCAGTTCTTTGGAAATACCACATTCCCCCTCCACTGAGGGCTTTTGCTGGAATGTCCCATCCCTTCTACCACAGCCCACACAACTTGCCAACTTCTACTTACCCATGAGATCTCAGCTCAGTCAAATCTATTCCTTAAGGAGGCCTTTCAGGCTAGCGCAGAACGGGCAGGTCAGCTTCTCCCCAGCTGGCGTCTTAGCCTCAAAAGTTTCCTAGTGGCACTGATCCATTATGAATTTGTAATTACTTGCGATTGATGTCTGACATTTCCCATGGCCATAAAACAGTCAATTCTAGTCTATCACATCTGTTTTTTGTTTGCCTTTTTTTTACTTGCTCAAAACATGATTATTCAATACATATTTGGGAGGGGCTCAGTAAATATGGCTGGTATTATTGGCTGTTTTGCTTTTGTTCTTGAACTTAGCAGTGAGGTCGTATGCAATTTATGATGATGGTCATGTGTGTACTGAGTTTGAAGTTTATACCTGGGTGTGTTAGGCAGCTTCTTTTCCTTTCCCCGTTTCCCACTTCTCTATAATCATGGAATTGTAAAAATGGGGACTTCAGAAATGTCTAGTCCAATCATTTTCAACCTTTTCTAAGTACAAGGATCGTTTTTTTCAGTGAAAAAAATGATGAGGACTCAAACGTTAGTGGTTATATTTTTACATTGGGGAAAATGAGTAATTATAGAAAGCTACTTTGAATTTAGTTTATCATGTACATTGCTCTGAATTTTTTAATAATAGCATCTATGCATAGTTGAAAACTAGTGTGTGCACATGAGAAACAGGGCGTGGGGGGCATATGGGTTTCGAGCATCAGGGACGCCACGCCCCTGGGGTCTCTCAGTCAGAACCAGCCCTGCGATTTGGCTCTTTGTCTCTTCTGTGTTGGACTTAGAACTGGTAAAAATTTAGAGTGAGCGTTTTAAAAAGGTGGGAGATTTTTCAAACACCAGATGTCTAACTTACTACATTAAAAGGATGAGGCCTTATTTCCTGTATGGCCTAAATCACCTGGCCTTGAACAGTGGCTGCCTCCTTTCGAAGTGCCATTTTCTTAAGTTTGACACAGTCCTCACCTATCTCTGTCCCCACATTGCATGTTGCTGGTGTGAATGGTAACAGGAAACCTAGTGACTCCTCCCTTAAGTGGGGCAGGCCTCCTGTCCCTCCCACAGGTTTGTGAGCAGAAAGAGGTGCCAGGGAACCTGGGGCCTGGTGTCTCACTGTTACCGACCAGCTTAGGGGCCTTGCACAAGCGATGAAGCCTCTCTGAGCCTCAGTTTTGTCATCTGTCACCAAGTTATAATAAATACCTCCGGGCCCCCCAGAGAGCCTTTTGATCTGCTGAGGGAAAATTATTTGTGTAGCGGAACATGTTTGTTATGAATTCCCCCATCTTCTCTTTCCTTGCCTTTTCTGTCTCTCGTGGATGGGACTTCTTATGTATTGTTGCCCCTTGATGTTCCTTTCGGACATACGAGAGCGAGCTATTGGTTCTCTCTCGCCCCTCCCCACCATTTCTCACCCGCCCTGTCTGGAGGCAGCTCTGCTCCTTTCACCGACGCCCTCTGCTCCCGCTGGGGGCCCCATAGCCATGAGCAAGCTCCTGAAACGACACCAAAGACACCCCAAAGTTGAACTCCAAATATCAGAGAGTCGTAGCTGCATGTTGTCTGTTGAGATACTCAGTAACTAGCCGCCTGCGGCGTTGCAGAAATCCGTGAAATGCTAACAGGACGCGAGACCGGTGTCCTTGTAGGCAAATACTGTGTTTCTACGTGACTAAAATGTGATTGTTTGAGAGGAACAGTGCCAGTGCTTTTGTCCCTCTTTATCCGGAGGAGAGTGCAGGCATGGGTGCCACAAGTAGGAAACCCACAGGCGTCCGTGTCCGAGGCGATGGAGCGGGCGGGGCAGTCAGGGAGGGATGTGCACTTCGGAGTCAGGCGGACCTTAGCCTGTGCGGGACAGCGGTGCGACTCTGGGCACACTGTCCTTTCTGAGTCCGTTTTTCTTTAACAGAACAGCGATAGAAGATGTCATGGAGCTTCATGGTGAAGGTAGCCGTTCTGGAAAAGCTACTGGGCCTGAGACAAGTGCTAAATTGAATGAGCTGATGGATACGTGCCTCCAGTCCAAGAATCCATTTGAAATTCAGACTTTTAATGGTGACAAATAAAGAAAAATCCTATTCATGATTTAAAAAAAGGATGTGTTTTATCTTTTAATTTTATACTCAGTTTTAGATTTTAAAGATTTTGATGAGAATGCCAACTTCATAGTGTTGTTGTTTTAAGGATTAAATGAGCAACACAGTACTTGAAGCTGCCCTTCTCTCCCAGGTTTCTCTGAAAGTACTTCTGTTTTATTACCTCCTCTGAATAGGATTAGTGGGTCAGCTGGTGAAGGAGAAGTGGCCTAACATACCTGCATAACAGTCCTAATGGTCTAATGTGATTCAGTGTTCAAGCATTTGGCTCAACGTTTTCTTGTGTAGGTAGAATGGAGTTCCTACTGATTTTTAAAAATTTTTGTTTTGTAAGTAAATGGAAGTTAGATTTTCAAGGAAACTAAAAGATATTTCTTCTACCTTAATAATTTCCCAGACAAAAAAAGGATTGACCCAGCAGGATGCTTACCTAGTCGCTCTGTAAACCCAGCCCCAGGGGCCTTCGGAAGGGGGACAGAGATGGGCTGAATGGATTGAGAACCTCTTGCTTGGCTGCACTGAAGTAACTGATGCTTAAATTGACAACTTTCACTTAGAAGGGAGGGAGAGGACTCAGGGAGACCTGACTTAGAGATGACGGGCCTGTGCTCAGGGGTGATAGACTGTGGAATTCCCACTCAGAAGTCTTCACACAGAGTTTAAGATCTACCCTTTCTTTTTAAGAATTTAGAGTGGGCAGCAGATTGGGCACCTGCTGGTGAAATGAAGAAGGTGGGCCCCAGACCAGAAGTCAAGGGTTGAGAAGACACATGTGCTCCTCCAGGTCTCTTGAGATGTGGGGGCCGTAGAGAGTTCCCTGGCAGGTTGGTGAACTTGATGAGGTGGATACCAAAAAGAATCTTGGAAAGACTGAGAACTTGAGAAAGACAAAGATAAGATTAAGATTTCTCATCGATGCTTATGTTTCTTCTCCATCTTATCTTTTTGTATTGGGATTGGGTGAGAACAAGCCTAAGGAGTCTTTCCCTTGAGGGGTCTGCTCTGTGAAATGGGTGCGCCCCACTGAGAATGCTTGCTCCTGTTGCCTCTCTGTTGTGCTGACAGGCAGAGATCTCCAAGAAGAAAAAGGCCCTGTACTTGTCTTCAGAGGGTTCAGGTCGACAGCTGGGCAGGCAGGAAAGCCAGGGAGACCGTGCTCTACTCGAAAACCAGCTGGGGAGAACAGAGCCTGGGCATGGGGAGCGCCTGGCCTGGACCCTGAGATGTGGTCCGGGGAGCCTGGCTCAACAAGGCTGAGAATCGGTAGGGACGTGTCCCAGGTCTCTCAGGGAATGGAGTATTGTCCCATACCGGGCGTTTGAGACCACAGTACGTCATCTTCAGTGAGTTACTTCCCCTCTCCAGCCCTCACTTTCCGCTTCTATCAAACGAGGAAATTGGGCCGTCCTTCCAGTGTACTATTTTAGGATTTCGTAAGTAGAGTCATCTTGCTTATATTGATACCAAAACTTGCATCAGATCATTACCCTTTAGAAATTCCTGGCATAGAGGTGGAGATTTGCTGCGGTGCGTGGTTTGGGGGCTGTGACTTATTTTTCAAGAGAATGTCTAGAGAGCAGTTTCTGTGCTCATTTGAGGAAGCCATGGTATCGCGTCACCAGATGCCACCACACACAACTGGGGAAGTGCAGAGCCTCTCCTGGGTCTTCCAGCAGGATGACTCATGAAGCTCCCAAGGAGCTTGGCCCAGGCTAGAGGTTGGTAACCTGGCCCCTGGGGCTGCTGGTGGTGCAGAAGCTCAGGGTGCCCGCCCAGCTGCTGTGACTGCGCCGTGGAAGGCTCCGAGAAGGCCCTGAGCAGTGGACACTGACACAGACAGCGACAGCCAAGTATTTTCATGCAAATTAAATAGGACACCAAATGGGAAACTCATCGTAATCTTCTTTAAATACTTGCTGCTCATTTGCCAAGGTTCTAAGTAATATAATTTCAAAGGTTCAGAGGTGTCTAATACAGTTTCTCCCCCTCTGTACAAAACTCTATGCCCATTGTGTAGCTACTAGACACAGGGTAATTAATAGCTACTTTCTGCTTTTCACTTGCGGTAACATTAGCCCCGAGTCGGCTTGTACTGGCCATATTCATAAGCAATGACTGAGAATTAAAAAGAATTCAGCAGACTCCTAAATTGAGATTGTTTTTTGAGCCTTTTTACCTGGCATCTATGTGCTACTACAGGCAGGCAGGCTGATACATGGGAATGTGCTTTGGGT
Organism: Micronycteris hirsuta; assembly: GCA_004026765.1. Lineage (NCBI taxonomy): Eukaryota > Metazoa > Chordata > Mammalia > Chiroptera > Phyllostomidae > Micronycteris > Micronycteris hirsuta. Next base: position 71,698 of record PVJI01004902.1, read on the forward strand.
TAGATGTTCAGAGACCCAGTTCCTAAGTTCTCATCTGTACAATGGGGACAGAACTACCTGAACCCCAGTCAGGGGTGGATGGGAGGCTCAGTGAGCCTGTTGGGAGTGAGGGCACTTTGAAGGTGATGACAGACCATCAAACGGTGAGCAGGGAGGGTTGCCAGTGATTTATCATTCCCGAAGCGTGGGCAGCAGGGAGCTGCCACTTTCTTCTGTGCTCTGGGTTGTCTTATACATGTGTTTCCTGGAATAGAAATTTTATACTTAATATGTGGGCTAGCAATTGTTGCATTTGACATATGCAATGTGCTTTACCCCAAAACCCTGTGAAGAAAGTGGTTTTTTTTTTATTTTCCCATCCTGCAAACCAAGTAGTTATGGTGCAGATGGGTTAAGTAATATGACTAAAATCAGATTATACTGCTCTAAAATAATTTGCTAAAACTTTTGTCTGTGTTCACAGCTTTCTGAGCTTTCTTATTTGTCACATTTTACTTTGGGAAGGGCTTCCTACCCCCTCTAAAACAGGAATGATAGCAGCCCTGGCTGGTGCGGCTCAGTGGATTGAGCACCAGCCTACAGACCAAAAAGTTGCCAGTTTGATTCCCAGTCAGGGCACATGCCAGGGTTGTGGGCCAGGTCCTCAGCTGAGGGCCATGTGAGAGGCAACCATACATTGCTGTTTCTCTCCTTCTCTTTCTCCCTCCCTTCCCTTCTCTCTAAAAATAAGTAAAATATTAAAAAAGAAACAGGAGTGATGGTGGATGCTTACTGGACCTTGGTCACTGCCCTGTGGTACAGATGAGGGCAGCGAGGCAGCGGTGTTAAGTAGCTTGCGTGGAAGGAGGCACAGCTAGGGAGCAGGCCACTCTGAGCTTTTTCTCCTGCTGCGGACGAAAGCATCAGCACTTCCTGCCGGTGTGCTGGGTGCCGCGCCCTGTGTTGGATGGTGCCTCTTTAGAACCTCATTTGGAGGCACGCTGCCCTGGGAAGGAAGCTTTTGTTGTCCTGCCTGTGGGAACTCCTGTTGCCTCCCCGCTCTCACTGTCCATTTGCGGATTCCTGCCTTTTGCTTTTCTCTCGCCCATTTGGAAACAGCCAAGGTCGGTACCTTATGAAGCTTTTCTTATTCTCCTTCTATGGTCATTAACCTAATCCGGCTGTTATGTATTGACTGTCTGCAGCCCGAATTTGGCTTGTAACCTGTGTCATATTTGGCCTTGATTATATTAAAAACAAACCCACAGTCGAAGTAGGTAGTCACCTCTAAGAACTCAGGTGGCTATTAAAACAACTGGACTTACGCTGTCTCATGGAGACCTGTGGCAGCGCGGGATCTGCCTATTCACACACTGGGATCGCACTGTGTACTCCCTGTAGACAGGAGTGATCTTCAGTTTTTCTCCCTATGTCTTTACTCATTCCTGTGCTAACTACCACACTGAGATTGCTGGGAGTGTATACTCTTTGTAAGAGAGAAAAATAAACAAACTTTGGCACAAAGAAGAAATCCTTTAAGGGCATGTTGAATTCAAGTTGGTAGTTTAAGAAATAGGTTTAGTTTCGTAACAGAACATTTGCTACTTGGGAGGTGACTTGTACTTGCGGCACTTTTTGCATAGGCGGGTGTGTGAGGCTTAATCTGTTAGGCTTGGAAGGAGGGCCCTATCCCACCACTCGGAGGTTTGTGACTTGTCAGAAGTTGCTTGGACCCCCTCTTGATAGAATTACTTTATGGTACCACCCAGTATAAGGGAATATGAGGAAACAATATTTTCTTTAAAACAATTTATAGAATTGATGAGTTGAATGAGGTCATGTATGTGAAAGCACTTTGTTTATTATTGGGTATATTGGAGATGTTTTGAAAACATTGTTACTTTATCATCAATTCAAGCTTGGACTTTTTAAATCTTTGCTCTCTGCAGCTGTGTACCTGGCTTGACAAGCCACTTACCTTTTATCTGAGCCTTTTTCATATAGTGTGTATAAACGTGGCAGATGTTACCTCTTCGCACCCAGTCCAGTGCCTGGTATGGAGAAGGCGTTCGATACTTTTATGTTGGGTGAGTGAATAAATAAACAGGGATTCTTGAGGCCTTACTGAGCTCATGCACCTAAAACATTAAGCAGGGGTCAGCATGTATTAAAAAGCCTGCAGTTTTTAGTGGAGGCTGTTTTCTAAAACTTTCTCCTGGATGCAGGCTGGAGGACGATCTGTGCTCTTGGAGGAAGGGGACCTAGAGCCAGCAGGTGAGCGGGCAGGCAGGTGACAGGAGGCCATGGAACTCCAGCTATGTGTGAGACGCTGGATGGATAGAAGCAAGCTCATATTAAGTACCAGAGCCACCCGGAGCTCTGATCCGTCTTCTTCCTACTTGGAGCATGCTGGGGGCAAAAGGGTCGGGAGGGACAGGGTGCGTTCCTGTGCGTGGAATTCTGGACTGGAGATTAACACTGCTGTGAAGAACACGCTGGAGCTTAGCCGCCATCAGGTCCTCCCGTTCTTTTCACCAGTGCTGTCTGGAGACACGGGAGGAGCAGAGAGCAAGCACTTTGGAGTCAGACATTCTTTGGTCTGAGTCCCTGCTTTGCCTTTTCCTGTCTTAACTGTTAGCACCAGTGTTCGCTACCTTGACCCTTGTGGCAATTCCTTGGTTGTCTTTGAGGCTTAAATTAAGTATAAAACATTCTTAGCACAATACCTGACACGGAGTTTGTATCTAAGAAAAATGACAGCCATCATTGTTACAGAAAGGAAATGGAAGCCCAGGGAGATAGGGATGGGTGGGCAAGGTACCGGCCGTGGGGTGTGGTGCTGGCGCTAACACCTGCTGACGTGGGGGGTGTGGAGGGGGGAGAGGATGAAGGGGAGGGAAGGAGCTGGGTACACATTGTCGCCAAGACTGAGTTGCCTCTTCAGGGACGTGAGAGCTCAGACAGCAAATTTAGGAATATCAAGACAGGACCTTTAACTCTTTGAGATAAAAATGGCTCGCCCAGTTCATTTGTCGGACAAGAAACATCAAGAGGAACCTTATACAAGTCAAAAAATGATGTGTGATGCCCTGGTTGGTGTAGCTCAGTGGATTGAGCACAGGCTGTGAGCCAAAGGGTCGCCGGTTCGATTCCCAGTCAGGGCATATGCCTGGGTTGCAGGCCAGGTCTCCAGTGGGAGGGGTCACATGAGAGGCAACCACACACTGATGTTTCTCTCCCTTTCTTTCTCCCTCCCTTCCCTTCTGTCTAAAAATAAATAAAATCTTAAAAAAAAAATAAAAAATAAAATGATGTGTGGTTTGCATTCTAAATAAATCTTTGGTTTCATCTTCCCTCAAGTGGTGGTGTTTTTCTTTGAGATAAGCTGTTAAGAAATGATGAAAATGACCTCTAAAAATACAGCTTTGAAAAAAGTCACCATCATTTTTCCCCCTACACAAGACAATTTTTGAATTTTATTATTAGGTCGTATTTTCTTTTAATCCTCACCCAAGGATATGTTGAGGATATGTTTTTTAATTTTTTTATTTTTAGAGATAGGGAGAGAGAGAGAGAGAGAGAGGAAGAGAGATGAGAGAGAGAGAGAGAGAGGAACATCATGTGGGAGACATGGATCTGTCTCCTCCTGTATGTGCCTGGACCAGGGATCAAGCCCGCACCCTTTTGGTGTATGAGATGACACTCCAACCAGCTGAGCGGGGTTGGGTAGTATTTTAAACTACCCAATGGGGGATGGGGGAAAGGTGCAGGGACTAAGAAGCATAAGTAGGTAAGTACAGAACAGACAGGGAGAGGTTAAGGACAGTATAGGAAATGGGGAAGCCGAAGAACTGACACACATGACCCATGGACATTAATTAAGGGTGGGGGATTGCTGGAGGGAATGGGCGGTACTGAGTGGAGGGGAGCAAAGGGGGAAAATTGGGACAACTGTGATAGCATATTCAATAAAATATATTTAAAAAATAAAATATTTCTACTTCAAAAATGAATAAATAAATATTTGATCCTCACACCTCTTCTGTGTTGGAGACAGGAGCATTCTTCAGTTACTTATTTATTCCAAGGAGCTGTTAAGAATGTCAGGAAAAGGTTGCTCTTGTTTCTGTGTATTCTGGGAATTAAAAAATAAAAATAAAAATAAAAAGAACCCCGGCTGGGTGGCTCCTTAGTTGGAGCGTTGTCCTTTACACTGAAAGGTCACAGGTTCGATCCCTGGTCGGGGTGTGTGTGGGAGGCAGGTGATTGATGTTTCTCTCTCACACAAGGATCTTTTTCTCTTTTTCTCTCTCACTCTCGTTCTTTCTCTCAAATCAATATACATATCCTTCGGTGGGGATAAGAAAAGTAAAAAATTATTTCTCTATTACCTATAGTTTCAGAAATCACATTGGACTTTTCTTATTCCTTGAAATCCATCCTTCACTGAGAAGACATTTCTGAAGTTGAAACTTTGGGTTCCTTTGGGTTTCTTCCTGACTAAGCAGCATTTTTACTCTTTTACTTTGTTAAACTCAGGGCCATCTCTGGGTGTGGGTGTTCTGACCCCGAAGTCTTTCCGTTGGAGCGTTTGCACTGGGTTTCACCCTAGGAATGGTGGAGTTGCTTCTCATCGTGGATGGAAACCTTTGCTGTATGTTTTACTGTCAGGTCACACACTGCAAATCTATAAAATACTTTTAAAGTCTTTGTGCTCTGGAAGCCTGTTTCTTGTTTGTGTTTTTTTCCCATTCAGTATTTTGGATGACAGCTTCGGCTCTGTGAGCCACCCTGGAACGTGCCTCTCGAAACTGTGGCTGTTTTGTTATCATCCTGGGCCAGATAGGTAGGCCAAGTAGGGCCTCACCCGGACAGGTGTCTTGTAGTTTCCCGGCAGGCAATAGCCTCAAGGAAATGCTTCTGGGGCTAAGCCCACCAGAATTTAGAAAAAACCCTCCATATGAAATAAACATTTAATATTGTGAATTTGGACATGCAGAGCCAAGAAACCTCTCCGAATTACCAGTTCAGTGAATTCTTCTCTCCAGCGAGCTCTGGCAGTCTGCGTCTCTCTCTGCCGCCCTGCCCTGCCACGCTGCCCGCTGGTCTAGGTTCTCACGTGCTTCGGTGCTTCAGTCCCCGTTTTCCTTCTTTATATAAGTACCTGTATTTCAAGGCTCAGCCTGAAAATTATTTTAATGGAGACTTCCTTAATCTTTTTCTTAGAAGGATTCCCTCTGCTCTAATGAAACTACTCTGTGTGTGTGTGTCAAATAAAATTTCCCTTTTCTTGCTGGTGACTTTTCCGCTGCATTGTATGTTGAAGGCAGGGAGAGTGGGTTTCTTCTGTACCCGCTCGTGGAGCCAGTCCCTGTCATGCCTGTGTGAATGGGGGGGCGGGGGTCGGGGGCGGTGTGATCCATTCCTCTGGACTTTGGACAGCTTGGACCTGGAATTCTCAGGGCGGAGGGCGGAGTGCCTTCTCTATCACATCACACCCTGTGTAGAGAACCAAGAATTAACATTTTAAGAAAAATATTTGCAAAAAGAATGGAGAGATTTAGAAGCTTATAATTAGGTTTCAAAAGACAATGTGTAAAGACAGGATTTTAAGTGCAATAATTCATGTAAGGTATTTAGTGCTTACATAGCACTTAGCAAGCTCTCAACAAATGGAAACTCTGTGACCCTATGGTAACTGTTTAATCACAGACTGGCCTGGCTAACTGAGGGAATCCTGAGTTATAATCCCTGCCCTCTGGGCACAGCTGGTCTCACAGATAATAGAGCAGTCTCTAAGGACAGAAGATTTTGGTCAAGTCCCTCTGATGACCATAAAACCTTAGAGGAACTGATTGTATCTGTGGACAAGATTTTTATAGGTAGAAATTCTTCTATTGGTTCTTCAGAGATTTGATGATTGTTCAGGAATGGGCACACATAAATGGATTTTATTTCTTTTTCAGATGGAATTTACCAGAGTTTCCAAGCGAGTCTGCTCTTTTAACCTTCTTACAGTATGTTAATGATTTCCTTGTCTTCCTGGGCCTCTGAACTTTGACTTCTTGGCCATGTACCTTTGGTTTAGTCATTACTTAATAGATTCTGGAGCTGAAATCTCTCAGGGCAGTGATTTTTCATTGTTAGTTAAATGAGTTTAGATGTACACGGCTGACCCTGGAAGAACAAATCCAATTTCTAGGATTCTTTTGTTTTGTACTGTCCTCTGTCTTGGTGGTTGCCATTGAGTGGGCAGCGAGGCCCAGTGCTGGGTGCAGAGGGGTGGGGAGCCCTGTCTCCAGGACAGAGCAGCAGTGTGTGTGCCCTTCTTGCCCCCCGAGAAGCAATCTAAATAAAGCTTTGCTGGCATCTTCCCCTGCGAATAAATGCCTGCTCCCTGCCTGTAGGCCCCCGTTGCCTTGCCACTTACTGGGTGACCCATGGCGGCTGCACCCCCTTCCTAACTCTGTCCCAGGCCTGCCGATCGGCGGCCGCATTTTAACAAGGCCCCAAGGTGAGTCCTGTGCACGCCAGGTCGGACAGGTGCTGTCCATTCTTTGCCACGACTGGGGAAGGGGGTGTCGGGACGATCACATTTGGAAATATGCTGCTTTTTATTTCTACCTAAAAGTAAAACCTGTTTTACTACCAACCTGTTAGTGAGGTGAAATTATTTTTTGTTCGGTTAAACTGTTATATTTAAGACTTTTTGTTTTTGAGAACTTTAATCATAAAAGTGAGGAGTCCAGCATATTAAACGGCATTACCTAGCCCGTGGCTGCAGCAGTTAGCAGCGCGGTTGATGTTGTTTTCTCCGTAATCCCCACCACGCCCTGGACCGTGTTAAAGCAAACCCCAGACATGTAACTTATCCCTACCTACCTCTTTGTCCCTTTATCACATGTTTGTGGTAAAATACACAAAACATAAAGTCTGTCCTCTTAACCATTTTAAAATGCACGTTCGTTCAGTGGCGGTAAGTACGTCCACATGTTGGTGCAACTGGTTGGTGCAACCGACCTCCAGAACTCTTCATCCGGCAACACTGAAACTCCACAGACGTTAAACAACACTTCTTTCCTTTTGACATAACCCCAGTACTGTCACGCTTGAAAAAAGTTCATATTCTCTCTTTCGTTCCATCAAATACCCGTCAGTGTTCAAGTTTCCCAGATTGCACTTTAACTTAATGAAATGACGCCGTTGAGTACAGGAGGTCAGTGGCTCTGTCTGTCCCGTGAAGAATCCAGAGACAGTCCTGATGGTGAGGCTCAGTGGATTGAGCGCCGGCCTGTGAACTGAAAGGTTGCTGGTTCGCTTCCCAATCAGGGCACGTACTTGGGTTTTGGGCCAGATCCCTGGTTGGAGGTGTGACGTTTCTCTCTCACATTGATGTTTCTGTCCCCCTCTATCTCCCTCTCTTCCCCTCTCTCTGAAAATAAGTGAATAAAATCTTAATTAAAAAAAAAAAGAATCTAGAGACAGCGGTGAGAATGGAGGCTTTTCTTCTTCCCCTGACCTGGTGCCTGGCAGGATTTTGTGTAAAGATTTTGTAATTTCCAGTCTTCTACTTTCAGAAGTCAAGAGTTTTTCTGGAAAAAGAGCATGAACTTTGTGTAAGAAGAACTAAGTCTGAGTCAGTCACTGCTTCTTAGGTCTCGGCAAAATATTTGCTCTCATCATTTCAGGCACAAGGTTACTGTGAAAATTGAATTAAATTGGAATATCATATAACAAGCAATTAGAATGAATGAACTAGTCAAATTTCCAACACGGGTAAACATAAAGTTTAGAAAAGCAAGTTACAAAATGATTTGTACCACATGACACCATTTATTTAGTGTTAAAACAGAAACAATACTATAAATTATTTGTTACTACACAGGGGTAGTAAAAGTATGAACAACTGCTTGAGAATGATATCTGCGCATTTCAGGGCAGTAATCCCCTCTCTGTGACAGGGGAATAGGAGGGAATAACTGACTCTCCAGTTTTCTATTATTAAATTTTATTCTGAAGAAACTGTGGCAAAGTGTTAAGATTCGCTAATGCTGCCTGGCGGATGCATGGGTGTTCATGGTATTATTTCTGCAATGTAGTTTGGAAATATTGCAAAACAAATACTTTTAAAAAGCTGATCAATTTATGTGCTGTAGTTTGTAAGCTCAAGTACTCAAAAACGTTAGTAAGTATGACTTATTTATACCCCCAGCTCATCACAAAAAGTACAAAAATTACAAAAATGATTTTACTGATGGGGTTCCTAGTAAAATTAAAGACATTAAAAGAAATTAAAAGGAGCCACTTGTGAAGTGTGTGAATTTATTCAAAATTTGAACTAGTCTTCTGTAGCCCTCCCACCTCATCTGTGCAGAGGCTGATGAAGTTCCAGAGAGCTGTAATCCTGGGCCAGGGCCGTTTTTAAAATTTTTTTGGAATTTGTACTTCTGCTGCTTCCGAGGAAGATTCGAGGTGACACCGTGCCAGGTCTGCGGTGGCCTTGTTGCACTCACGCTCCTGAGTTGTCTGACACAGGTGGCGGTTGTAAAGATCACCAGGGAGGGCTTCTTGGGCCTTCCTGGAGACTGCTGCACCTTCATCGCCTTTCCCTTCACCATGGCCTTCGTCACATCCCAGTTCTGCTGCTATGCACCTGCAGACAACCAGTCACCCGTCACCTGTCTCGTGGTGATAATCCTTGCCTAGAGGGTGTGTTAAAGGTCATGCATAAGATATTTATTCATGAGTATGGAACTGAAACCAATCATTGTGGATGTTCTTTTTGACAGTCAGGAAGATTTAGGCTTTTACAACAAAGTATGTGTGTTGGGGGTGGGGAGCAGAAATGTTAATTAAGCCATACTGACAAAACCGATAGAATACTCCTTGCCAAGAGTTTAAATAATGTGCTGTTTCTGCAGGTTGCCTAGCATCGTGATCCCTTGGTGATGGATGTTTTATTGTTAGTAATTAAGTTGAGCTTACAATGTAGTCATATCCGGTACCTGAAGACAGCCCAACGCTTTGCCTCTGATCTCATGGAACTCTTGCAATTATGATTTTATTCCCCTCGCAGAACTGGGTTTTGTCCCCTTCATCATACTTATTGCTCTTATCTCAACTCTCAAATACCTCTAATCTTCCAGAAACGTATATAATTATCTTTTAGGGGTCTGAGTCGTGCCAAATGTAGCGGAAGAATTGCTTCCTGGCTCTTGCATGGTACTAAATCTGTATCAGGTTTTACCTCTTTAGGGATGAGACTCTGTCCTTTCTCTTTCTAAGTGATTCATGGATTTGTCCTCTTGTTCAGGTGTTCACCATATATTTACTGAGCCCCTCTTCTGTGCTGTGGTGGGTCCTCTCAGGGAGGCAGAGTCGTGGGTAAGAAAGATTCTCGGTGCAGCCTCCAAGTTTCTGTCTGACTTCGATCAGGATGCGGACAGTCGCTGGTTTTGAAATAAGCCGGTGTACTGCTGTTTAACTCAGTCTGCTGCCACTGCTGAAGTTCACTTTAATTCTCAGTTGCAGGTAGTTAAAAAGGAGAGAGCGTTGGTGCAAAATCACAGAATGAGTTAGTATGTTTGTATGGTGGTGAAGTTAGGAAATGATTGGTTTAGGTTATAAACAGTAGCAACTAAGGAAATGCAGTACACTTCGTGCTAACATCATTGCATAGACACTGGACCCTGACTAGTTTGAATACTAAGGAAATGTTTCATCTGATGTATCTGATGTATTCCCATGTTAAAACTTTGAATTTGGGTTGTCATGTGTGTGAATCTGTGTCCTTGTGACTCTTAAGTGATTTTGAGTCATGTCCGTCTGTTTTGCTGTGACAAGGAGTCTCGGGTACCCAGAGACAACCATACAAACTGACCAAACCTGAGAGGATTGTGAGATTCCATCCAGAATCGACCGATGCTTTCAGGCAGCAGCACCATCATTAACAGAACCGATTTTTTTTTTTTTTAAAGCAAATGAAAGACTATGCTGTGTCTGGCTAGCACAGTGAGATGCCTCTACATGGAATAAAAGCTGTAACAGGGGTGAATGAACTCTTTCAAGTCAGGGAACTATTTAATAATTACATAACTTGTAGCTGGGAACAGGGATTCAGAGGGAACTGACTCTCGTTTTACAGTAGCATCCCTGAGACTGAAATGTCAGCCTACCTGACCCTTCCCACAAAGCTGCAGCAGAGACTATAGCTGCTGTGTAGTGTTTACAGGTACCTTCTTCTAATGGATTGTTTCCTTTTCCTTCTCCTTTTAGAGAATGTCAAGGATTTATATTCCCTACAATACACACAGAACCGAGCTGTGAACTAAGCTAGAAGCAATCCTTTTAATTCTCTATACTTCGGTATCTCTTTATATCTATCTGCAGTACTACCCTTTCTAATCTAAAATATAAATGTTTATTAACATGTTTTGCTTCCAATGCTGGGTGAGAAACTAGATTTTTTTTTATTGTATTTCTCCTGTCAATGTATAATTTTTTAAAAAAGTTATAAATATGACCCTGATACAAGTATAAAATTAGCACATGTCAAAGAAGTATTTAGCTCATAAATGAGGGAACCAGTAGGAAGATAAAGCTGGTTCAAAAAGCATTGGAGGAACTGTGTAATTATTAGCACTGAAGAATATTGGAATAAGATTGCTAGGTTAGATACAAAACTGGTTAATGTCCTACAGGGCAATAAAACAATTATATTTGAGGCTCTCATTTCTAACAATTAGAAATCTTGTGCATCTATAATGAATAAAAATGGACAAGTTAACATGAATCTTTGCAAAGTCTGAACCCAAGTCATTGGTAATTAGCCAATCAAACCAGGTCCATCTTAGAAAATCATGTAATCCTTGAGTGTATCTGTTAGATAATATTCCGGTTTGGTGCTGAAACTACACACTGACTTCCTTTTGCTTTATTTCCAAGCATTGCATAATGTTTTTCTATTATCCCTGGTGTCATTGCACTTAGCCAAGGAGCTTATACATTCATTATTTGTTTATTTTATTTAATTATTATCGAATGTTAGTTTTGTGCCAAGTAGTAGGGAAGGCATTCGAGATCTGCCAGTGAATGAGACAGGCGCTCCTGCTCTCTTGGGCCTCAGCGGCTACTCCATGAGCATCCTCAGAAGGAGGTGGGGAGATGTTTTCAGGAATCAGAAGCAACGGGAATGACCTTTTGGAGCTCACATTCCCTTTGGGTCTCAGTGTTTACAAGGCTAGGATAAAACGCAAATATTGCAGAGAATGACAACCAGAGCCCAGTGCCTTCTGGGGCGAGAGCAGACAAACACAGATGCCACTTCTTTTTCTTCACACCCCATTTCTACCTTTCTAGTGATCACATTTCATGGGACAAAGATTTTGTCATCCAACATGGAGGGCTTCCATTGGCCTGTCCTGCCAGGTGTCTCCTCACACTTCCGTCTGTTTGCTTGCACAGGTACAGATGTGCTTATTCCTGGTTTGACCAGTTTGTGACATAAACTTCAGCAACTTCTGGAGCAAAGACCTGCCAGAGCAGCTGCTTCTTTCTCTTCAGAAGGGTTTTGGTAACCGGTAGCTCAAACTTCCTGGCTGTCAGTACGGTTTTCTTACTGCAAATATATATATATACATTTATTAAGGGTATTTTGGGTGTGTGTCAGTTCAATTTACTTTCTCATTTCAAAAAATAATGGGGTGGGGGAATGGCTGACATTATCTTTAAACCATAAAACATCAAGTTGCAAGGAATTTTAAAGCTCTTCCACCTTCCCCTGCCCCCAGCTAACAGGTAGGGAAACTGAGGTACAGAGCGGCCAGAGATTAGCCTTTGTTCTTTGAGGTAAATCACTACTGGACCTGAGGCTTTGATGTAGTCCTAGGTTCCTTCTTCTAGAGTGTAGCTCATACCTGGAGTCGTGGGTGGGAGGTAGAGGTCTTCTAGAGAGGTTGCTTTGTTTTGAGTTTGCATCTTTGTATCTATTTACAAAGATGGAGTCTCGTTGCAGGAAATTCAATTAATACTGAAAGATAATAAGAAAGCAAAAATCCTCCAAAATTATATCACCCAGATATGAGTATACTAAACATTTTTGGAATATTCTTCTAGACCATCCTCTATATAAATATATGCATCTACATCTGTATTTATATGCAGATACAGATGTATATATCTTTATACGTTTAAGTTAATAGGCCGAACATTCTTTTGTAATTGATTTTCCTTTAATCTGAAAAGATGATTATCCACTTAAAATACAAATGGAAATATTTTCCTATTGGTTTATATTTTACTCCTATTAACATATCCACAGTAATACAACTTAAACTTTTAATATTCTTAAAGTTAATCATAAGTGTAAAGATGGGCTATGTTTTTGGAAGAGGTGGGCATGCTGACCAGAGATGCACCACCTGGGTTTCCTCAGAGCGAGGGTCTTGCTGGCAGTTGGGTGGAAGGAGGCCTGCAGACAGCCTTGTGCGAGCTGTCAGTTCCTGGAGGGTCCACTTGTGCAGAGAGCTGCTCACCGCTGACCATGCCCTTCCTGGGGCACATGCCTCTGGTGCCATCTGGCAATATGGAGTATTAAGTCTCCTCAGATAACCGGAACAGCCCACCGATAAGCTGAGCCATCTGATTGCTTTGGCATTCCATCTCTTCTTCTGCTCAATCCGCTCCCACTTTCCTTTGCAAAGGTCAATTCCTAATAAACATCTTGACCCCTCACTTCATCTCAGTTTCTGCTTTTGGAGAACCCAGCCCAAAACGGATTTTGTCATTGTGTGTGGAATGGTTCAGTAGCCATTGGTGCAGGGTGGGCTACTGCAGTCCCTTCTGCAGCAAAGTCCTGGGAGCCAGGGGCTTCTCGGAGCTCAGGATCTCATAATCCACTCCACCCTCCTAGCGAGCTCACCTTCCCCTCCCTGGCCCTCCTCAGAGGTTTGGCCTTTGAAGGATTTGGCCTTAGGCCAGGTGCTGAAGCCGACTGCTCAGTGGTTTTAAGAGAAAACTTAAAAGGCTTTCTTGCTGTGGACATTCTCTACAATAAAAATCTATTTTGATTGTTTGTGACATTAATCAGTTAAAGATTTATCTGCTTTGGGAGAAATTTCTCTACGATGGTTTAAAATTTCTTACCTAGGAGTTCATTAAGAAAGGATGCTTTTCTTTTTTTTAAATTTTCATTTTTTAAAATTTTGCCTCCAAGTGATCCCCCCCTCCCTTTTTTTTTTGGCTCTTCCTACTTTCAACCTGCCACAGGATGAATAGTTTCCTCTCTTGGGATTCCCTATTTGCATAACCTCTCCAATCACTCTTTAATTTCCAGCAGAAATTATAATTTCACTAATCAGCCTGAAGCAGATACGGAGATGGAAGGAGATGCCATTTTGAAGCCTAATGGGGGTTTGTTCCCGTCAGCGCGTTTGCTCACGTGCTTTGTTGTCTTGGTTGACGCTGGGAGCAGCCGTGGACCCCGTCCTTGCACCTTCCTGTGGACTGCAGGGAGAACTTCATTTCAAGGCTGTCTGTGCTGCCAGCTCTTCTGCTGGTGGCATCTGGCTTAAAGACAGCCACATGTGCCCTGGAGGCCCTTGGAATCTCTCCTCTTTCTCTACTAAGTATCACTGGAGGCAGAGAGAGTCATTCTTGATACTAATTACCCCCCTAATGCCCAAGACTCAGTTTATTGTGGTGTCTTTAACCTTCAGCTTTAGTCAGTAACTGCTGTGTGTATTTTACAATCTATGTGAATTTTAGGGAGATAAGGAAGACCTGCAGTAGTTTTGGCCATTGTTCCTGTGGCACCCTTTTCCGTCTTTTGTGGGGTGGGAGGGCTCCTTTAGAATTTTGCCGACCCAGGAATCCTGCTCTTCAGCACAAGTGCCCACCACGTGATTGGCATGAACGCTAGCGGGGACCTGAGAGGTCTGCAAGACATAGTTCATATAAATGCAGACATTCAAAGGCCTCACTTGCTTAATGGATGCTTTTTAAAGCTATAGAAAGTTATTTTTTCATGAAAGGGCCAACTAGACGAGAAGATGCTGCTGAATAAGTCCTTATTCTGTAAGAGGTAATAGGCAGAGACTGGTATCAAAGAAGTTGTTAAGCTTTTTATCCTTGTCCAATAGTCTCTGTAGGGGGAGAAAGGCCTACAAAGGTACTCATCTGTGTCCACCTTTTTAATGACTTAGTCCTCTTTGGAGAAAGCGAACTTATGAGTAATAATACACCATCAAGTCAAAAAGCCTTCTGAAATCATTTAGTTCCCACCTTCATTTTGGGTGGTAGGAGAAGGGGAGGAGGGAGGGGCTGTTGGAAGGCGGACATTGGTAGGGCAGCCCCTCCCTCCCTCATCCAAGTCCTCTCACCACCGTCATGCTGCCTCTCAGGGTCCCCCCACCCCAACCATAGGTTTGCATGAAAGGGAGGTTATAGTTTATTTGGGAACCTCAAATTCCAAACCACAGGTATCTGTGGTCCTTCTGGGTTTTGAAAACAAAAATGTCCATCAGAATTTAGATCTAGAAGCTTCTGGAATGAAAGATCTGTGCAACATATGCATCCATCTGGAATACTTGCTTGTGAGTTTACCAACCCCCCTTGTCCTCCGGTCTGAGTAGCCTGGTGTCACTCATTTGTTACTTATTCTTGTTAATAAAGATGCATTAGCTAGGAGTTTGAGCTGGAGTCCCTGGGCAAACATCAACTGCAGACAGACACAATATGTAACTGCAGATTAACAATGTATATTTGAGTAATTACGGAGGAACGTGTAGCCGTGGGAAGATCTCTGTATGCAGGTGTGTGGGAGGGCAGTGAGAGAACTCTACTTCTAGCGCTGCAGACGTGGACGGCCCGGCGAGCCCCTGTGGATGGACGAGCTTATGCCCGAGATGCGCAGAGCTCGGAGTAGAGAGGTGGGAATGGCGAGAAGAAAGTTTCAATATGGGGAAGGTACGTGCACGACCTGTTTGGTGACTAGTTTGAAATGGTTCTAAACATTCAGAATGATTGTCAGGTTTCATTACCTTGAAAGTTTAATGCCAGATTTTTAAAAAATTAAGGCCTGGATAGTTAATGGGTGCTCTTTTAAGATGAGCTTGGAATCATCTGGAGTGATTTGAGGGTAGGACAGTGAATGCAAAGTAATAGATGTGGGGTGTTGTAAGGGCAGCGCAGGGAATGTAGTCAGCAATGTCGTAATAACTTCGCGTGGTGTCAGGTGGCACTACACTTCCTGGGGGAAGCAACCCACAAGTTACGTAAGTGCCCAGTAAGTGCACTCCTGGCACTAATATAATATTGAATGTCAACTGTAATTGAAAAATAAAAAAAATTAATTAGAAATAATTAAAAAACAACCCCTCCCCCCCAATAGATATAGCAATCTCTGGAATTCTAAGAAACTAAGAAAATAGAAGTGAGTAGCTGAGGCCTTTGCGTACGCCTTGGGGTCCTGGCCAGTACACATCCTGCGTAGCCCAGAGTCTGGGGCTGACTTAAAAATTGGTTGCTTTCCACCCCGCGCTCCCTTTTCTCATCCTCATTCTCTTTCATGCATTCATCTGTGATATATATTAATTACCATGGGCAGGCACTGTTCTAGATCCTGGAAATAAATAACGAGCAGGTCTGTGCCCTCAGGTTTCACTCAGGAAACAGACACCTCCCATCCCGAGTGGTTAGTATCAGGTACTACAAGAGCACTTAGGAAGAGCACCTTACCCAGTTTTGTGGTCCTAAGGAAGTTCTTGAAGAAAGCTGGAGCCTGAACACCAGGCCAGTTGTAGGGAGTAGCTGGACCAAGGAGGAGAAGGGGGGAAAGGAAGAGCGTTCCAGCCAGAGGGCACATTATGTTCAAAGGCCAGGAGCCCAGTGGAGACATGGTCGCTGGGGGAGTCCCCTGCAGCTTAGCATGACTGACAGGAAAGAGTGGGCTGAATGGAAGGAGTGGCAACAAGTGAGGCTGAGAGTGAGAAGGGGCAAGAACCTCATGCACCAACCTCAAGATATAGGGCATCAACCTCAAAAAATAGGGCAATTGAAGGGTTTCAAGCA
Organism: Micronycteris hirsuta; assembly: GCA_004026765.1. Lineage (NCBI taxonomy): Eukaryota > Metazoa > Chordata > Mammalia > Chiroptera > Phyllostomidae > Micronycteris > Micronycteris hirsuta. Next base: position 87,745 of record PVJI01004902.1, read on the forward strand.
GCAGAGTAAAATGCACTTTTGGAGGACCACAGCGGCTCCCGAAGGCAGTGTGTAGCAATAACCGAAGGAGGCGCATATTGCAGTAGTCCGGGAGAGAGATGATCGGAGCCTGTTATGGAGAAAACTGGGCAGGTTCAAGAGAGAAGTAGAAGGTAAAATAGATCAGTTGAGTGTTTTTGATGTGAATGGTGAGGAGAGGCAGAGATCCAAAGTGGCAGCCAGGTTGCTGTCTTGGGCACAGGAACGCTTGGTGGGGCCATTCACAGACAAGGAGTGTGGAGAGCGAAGGGGGACAAGGTTCCGCGTGAGATGGAGAGCGTGGCATTGGGCCTGTTGGGATGGCAGTGCCTGGGGAACATCCGAGAAGTTGCACTGGCATTCTGCCTTTGCCATTGGGCATCCTCACACCGCAGGCAGTGAACGTAGAATGTCAGAACCACAGGGACTCCCAGGTTTGCCAAGGAACGTCTGGCTTTATGCAGAAAGACAATGATTAGGGTCACACGGCTACTTACCGGCTGACCTGGATCTGGTATCTAAGTCTCCACCATCTGTCTAGGAGTGTTTCCACTCCTGCTTGCTGATTTAGGAGCACCCGAAAAGGGTGCAGAAATAAACGTATGTAGCCATGCCGTCCCTCGCTTGGGAGGAGCTGCTGACGGGGACAGTGGGGGCCATAAACCCATGTGGAGACTGCGCCCCGTTTACATACCATTCGATTCCATCTGCCCTGCCTAATGTGATTGCAGCGACTTTGTTGGGCTAGTGGTTACTTAACACAGTGGAAAGTCTTAATTACTCTTTAATAGTTTTGTACAGAGGGAGAGCCAACTTTAATGTTCAAACATTTGGTTGTCTCTTGAAAAAGTTTATTTTAAATGTATTCTGTTTGTGTACCTGTAAACTATATAAATGCATCTTTTTTACATTTCCATTTTCATTCCAGATTTCGGCGACACAAAATATTTTCCCTTTGAAGTATAATTGCTATATAAACAAAGCAAATTTAATGAAAAATTAAAAATTAAAAATCCACCCACAGTCTTTCCAGCACAACAATAAAATTCAAGCTTCGTGTTCTTTTCCTTCCTTTCTCTCCACGTCCATATGGTAATCCTGGTTTACATTCACTTTTCTAACTTTTTTTCCCTTCAAATATTTTGCCATATTGTTTATTCATTCATTTATTCATTCACTCACTCTCTTCATTTGCGAACATCTGAATATCTTACAGAGGCCAGGTACTCCGCATGGTATTATGGGGCAGGGGCGGGTATGGCCGTGTCAGTTCTCACGAAGCTGACCTTTGAAGGGCAGGATCATGGCTGGGTGGGTAACTTATTAACAGGTAACAGATAAGACCTAGTGTTGAGTTCGTCCACACGGCCAGGCTTGTTCCCTCCCTGTTGTTGTAACAGAACTTTCTTGTTCAGTGTGGTATCAGTCGTGGTCACAGAAGCAAACAGGGTGCACCCAGATCAGGATGAATAAGTGGAGGAGGGTTTCCTGTAGGGACAGAGGTGTGGTCAGAGTGTAAGGAAACCACCAGGATGCTGCAGTTCTTTAGTGCTTGTGACTGTAAAGCACCTCTTCACCCACAGGGGCCGGGGAGACGTTTTAAAATGAAACATTCTAAGTCACCTTCCGCGTGTTAGGCAGGCCTTGTGCTCAGTGCTGAGGACAAGGGGGCTGACGTACTAGGGGATCTTCTACCCCCAGGGGGTGAGCTCACAGACCAGGGCAGCAGGTCAGCGTGGAAGGGGAGGAGTGATGCGGGAGAGGCACAAGGGGGCCACTCGGTTTCTTCTGCTGTGAAATTGACTGAGTGGTGGGGAGGGAAGGGAGGGAAGACTGAGATGACCTCAGTTGTTCCTTCAGGCGGAACTTTTCAGTTCTGGGCAGTGGATGGGCTATAGATGGGGAGGGGGAGGGGGCAGGCAGGCCTCCTGAGACTGGTTACTCCTGGCCCTGGCAGCCTCTTCCTGTTGACCTGAGTGTCACACAGATGTTATCACTGTCCTTTGTGTGCTGTGACATGATGAAGTTGGGGAGCGTCCAATGGCTCTTCCACTTATCGAGTCCTGTCATTCCAGAAATTCTCCCTCAAGTGTTGGAAGCTACACACTTGAGTGCTGGTAATCATTCCTCAGTTCTGATGTAATCATGTCAATAGTAACTGCATGTAAACTGACCATTCCATTGTCAAGGTGGAGGAGGGCAGGCAGATGGGGCTGGGGAAGGGTTTCATCTTGAAAAGTGGGGAGTGAGGCACACGAACACTCTTCGCATGGGTCGGTGTGTAGGACAGGGATGGGGGTACTTTGGGAAACGTGTTTTCTGAACTTGTAAATTTGATTTTGGTGCTTGGCTGAGCATTACCGATTTGGGGATCTGTCGGGATTGGAGAGCTCAACAATCTGTCACTTATGCTGAGCGTCACAGGGAAAAAGGGAATGGAGGTCAGAATCCAGTGGCAACTTGAATGGCCGTGTGCGCGCGCGCGCATGCACGAGCATGCCTTTGAGTGAACAAATCCTTGGCTGTGTCCTCTGTTTTCAAAGGACGTAGCGTTGTGTTTTTACTGCTATCAAACAATTTATTTTCCCATTGTTCTGTTTTGCTCTCCTGATGAAGGGAGAGGGGCTTGTCCAGAGATGAGTCTGAACGCATTGATTGTGCACTTTTTTTCATCTGTCCCCTTACCCATAATGCTTTACTTTGTATGGAAATGTTGGCTATAGAATCTGAGACTTGTCCCCATCCCCCCTTTTTAAATTGGCTTTTACAGAGAGAAGAGACAAAGAGACAGAGAGGTTTGAAGTTCTACTTGTTTTTGCATTCATTAGTTGATTCCTGTATGTGACCTGGGATTGAACCTGCAACCGTGGCATGTCAGATGATGCTCTACCAGCTGAGCTACCTGGCCAGAGCCCGAGCCTTCTTGCTTTGGATTGTGAGGCCTCTGGGAGTGCTGAAGGCCAGCAGTGAGCTCCCCTGCACCTTGGGATACATTTTGGTTGGTCTCTCTTTACCTTTTTTATTGTAAACTGCCTCAAGTCCTTTTTTGAAACAGTTGGGGGTTTGAGTAGTAAATGAGTAAGTTTTCTTTTATGCAAATCTGAATAGCCAGAAAACTAGGCAAGTTTTATTTCCACGTTTTGGTTTTATGAGAGACAAACTTGGATTATGATTCTTAAAAATAAGGAGTGAAATGTCTAGGCTGTGTCAGAAGACTAGGTCAGCTCTACCGTCATCTGTCACAGTGCTTCACTGTTTTTCTTCATATCTCAGCACCGTACTATACCCCTATCTAGTGCCCACAGGTATTTCTCGTTACTGAAGTGCCTTGAACCAGGCCAGGCAGTCTTAGTTAATCGCTGTCCTCATAAACTGTTTTGTCCCTATCCTGTCACTCCTCTGTTTGAAACCTTTTATGGCTCTCACTACCATTAAAGTGAAAGTCATCTCCGTGAGCATGTCTTTAAGGACCACCGAGCCTCTGCTCACCTCCCCACCTCATCTTCTGCCTCCGCACTCTTTGCTGTCTCCACTCTGCGTTCCGTCAGGGTCCTTTCACCTGATTGGCTTAGTCTTGGCCTCAGATCTCAGAACGTGCTCTCTCTTCCCTCTCCCTTGCCCTCTCTTTATTCTTCTGGTCTTTCTGTGACCCCATTGATGAAGCTAGATTTTTGTTATGCTCCCGCGTCCGTACCTCTGAGTTATTGCTTATAAAATGTCAGTCCTTCTCCATAGAAGATACTTCCTATGCGGACAGAGTCTGTGTTCTTGTTTCTGTTGTGTCCGTACATCCTGCTCAGTGCCTGGCAAACAGTGCATGCTCAGGAAAGGTTTGTTGAAAAAAACAAAAAACAAAAAAGAAACGTGTGCTTTATAGTATTCAAGTTTTTTGACATTAGTAATTCATATCTAGCAGGTCCCATCAACTCCTAGATAACTATAATTTTAAATAAGCTAGCATCTTTCCTTTTCAGATAAGCCTGCATACTTTCAATCTGCAAGTATTTGTAATTTTTCATGCCAGGGGATTGTCACAGGGGTGGGGCGGGGGGAGCTGAATTGCCTGTAGAATGACCGAGTCAGCCCCTGCCTTCATGAACGCACTCACGTTCTGCGTGAACTGAAGCTTTGCAGTTGGGAATTTTCACTGGCATAATCTCTGTGATGGCCTCCTAAAAACCTCTGAACTTGGCAGACCAAAATTCTTTATCCCCATCGCACAATTTATAGATGTTCCCAATGAAAACTGAATAGTGTCTGGTTGAGAAGGTGCATTGAATATTTGCCCCTGGGATGGAGATGACCAGTAAGGCCACGCTGATTGGGAGGAGAAAGGTGCCAAGTTACAACAGCCATGGGAGAACGTTCTTAGTTTGAAAGTCCGGTATTTTGCTCTTAACAAGGTATTTGATGAGAAACTATCTTTGGACCTGCCTGTTTCAACATGGGTCTTGTGTTTTTAAGCACAAGGGTAGCATGACCGAAACCGCCGGCTGATCCAGTGTGTTCACTCATTTCACTTATTATACCTTAAATGTTTCTGTTTATTTACCCATTTTACAGGCGAGAAGCTGAGAGTCTGAGGATCTCGTTTACCAGGAGACTCAGCGGGGCAGTGGAGGTGGGGTTCAGATCCAGGTGTCCTGACTCACGTTGGGTGGTCCTCTCTGTGCACCCGGAGCAAGGGGCAGCCCTGATTGTGTGGTGTTGGGATCATTGTGTGCCTTAAGCAGTTCTGGCTCAAGATCATCAGAATTTGGTTGTGTAACTTATTTCATGACAGTTATTGTTGGCCTTCTTCAGTGAGCTATTCTGATACGTTTCAGGCCCTTGTTCCACTCAGGCATCATCCATTCAAGTGCTATTATTGTACAATTTATTGTCCTTTAGGAATTGCGCTATATGCCTCTAACATAACACAAATTCTGCAGCTGCCCTGTTTCCTGCTGTTTGATTTCTGTTCTGAGCTCAGTTCAGCAGACTGTAGACAGTGTTGGGGTTGCCTGGAGAGCACTGGTCTTTTCCATTATTCATGATGTTAGTGGCAGGTTGGTGGCTTTGGCCTGTGCAGGCTGGAATAGGCTCATTGATGGCAGCAGGTGCAGCTAACTCTTCCTTCCTGTAGAACTGGCCATAGTCCCAAGTGCGTACTGAGGTCAAGGGCTGTTGTGGGGTGAGGTTTGCAGAGCAAAGAGTTTCATCTGGGTAATAGGCAGCTTTCACTTTCCTTTGGCACTGCCAGCAAACCCACCTGTGATTAGAACCTGGGGCAGGTCAGCCACATACTAAGTGACTCTGGATAATTGTGCGAGGGAAGGTAGGGTGGTTAGACCATCAGCCCTGAGCTGGAGTCCCCTTTTAGATTCTGGATTGTTTCATTCACTGGGTCCTTCCCCTCCAGCACCCAGTACTGTTCTTCTTCCTCTTATTTTATTACTAAGCACAGAACATTTATTTTGACAGCTAGTCTGTGGTCTACTTAATTACCGAGTGTTGTATTTTATGAACACATTTTCAGTTAGTAGCCTAGTCCCCAAACTTACCATTCATTGGCTTCAGTGTTTCCCACTGTGCTTTCTAAGGTAGTTTGCTTAGCTACCCATTTAAACTAATCTGCTGGGTGGCCTCCAGATTTTCGCGATTGTATGAGGCAGTGAATAGCGTGGAAGGATTGCACTTACAGAATCCTGGGGATGGTGGACTCCTTCCTTCCCTGGACATAGCTCTGTTCAGTCTTTGTACTTTGATGACCAGAAATGGGAGCCCTAATATGCTTAAAATTTTTGACTGTGGGTCTTTTCCTCCCCTTTGAGAAGAATTCTTTCTTTGCCACTGATGACTGCTTGGCTAAGAATGGAAGGGAGCAAGGGCCAGTGATGCCCCTCCTCCATTACCTATCAGGAGTCTCATCGGCAGCCAAGTATCAGAAAACACAAACTCGCTTAAGCAAAATGTGACTTTATTGCCCTGCATCCCTGACAAGTCCAGGGGTAGGGCTGGCTTGGCGAAAAGAGTCAAATGATGTCATCGGTCCTCATTTCTTCCCTTTTTCTGGCTTTGTCTCTCATTGTGTTGCTCCCTGAATTTCAGAGAGATTCTCTGCTGTTCCTCCACCTGCCTCGTCTCTGTTTCCAGTTCAGTGGTGGTGAGGGGAGGGTTGGGAAGCTCAGGCTCTTCTCCAGCATTCCTGGCAAAAGCTGGTTGCGCCTCCTTGGCTTTGGGTGAGTCAGTTACCTCCCCTGAATTAATCACTGTGATTAGAGGGATGATCAGGCCAATGGGCATAGGGGGTGGGATTACCTCTGGAGGAAATGGAGGTGAGTCCTCTTCTTTGATGTGGACTGAGAGTGAGGAAAGGGTGGTTCCTCAAATGAAAATCTTGTTATATGGGGAAGACTCAGACAGTGAAAGTCCAACATAAACATTCACCCAGCTCTCAGACTTTTAGATCTGGCTGCCCCGGTGAGGATAGGATGAGAAGGGGAGCACCACAGGGTTGCACAAAGGTTGCAATTGTTAGAGCTGGAAGTGCTTTTATTGGTCCCCTTTCAGTTATTGATTGCTGCATAAAAACCACCCTAAAACCTAGTGGCTTAAAATAACTTACTGTTTCTGAGGATCCTGTGAGGCAGGGTTGCTGAGTTTATTGTTTCCCTCCAACCCGTGGGTTGGTGCCAGCTGGTGTGGACACATGCCCTCGAGAGGGACAGGAAATGGTTTCCTCTAATCCCGCTCCATTTCCTCTCTATTCTGGGAGGAGGGAAAATTACCACCTTCCCTCACTCAGGGCTTGACCTCTGTTTGTAGGTATGTGAGGCAGGAGGAGAGAGATGGCCAGAGAGGGTGGCGCAGGGCATTGCAGCAATTTCTCCAGCAAGCAGTGAACTCTTCTCTCCTAGAGATAGGAATTTTCTTCTCTCCTCTGAGTGACTTATACCTGGTGTGAGGACAGATGGTTTTTATGTCCTGATGTGATCATCCAAATTCCCCAAGGGCAGGCACCGTCTTCATGGAAATGCAAGACAGTTCAAGGAGTTGAGAATTCATCAGCCTGGGTTATCTGGAAAATTACAATTCAGAATCCTATGTGCAGATGTGTATGTATGTGAGTGTGCCCATACGTGCTGAAATGCACTGTGTCTTTAACATTATACATCAGGCACAAAGACATCCTTTAGAACACACTTTTTGGGCTAGGGAGTAGGAGGAGGTAAGGAGATTAATTAAATGTAACTTTTATTTATTGCCTTGTATTAATTTCCTTCTTAATCAGAGAGACATATCCAGAAGATGCGATCTATTTGATGTTTTTTGTTTTTCAGTCCTCAGAAAGTAAAAGGACAATGCAGTGATGTTTTCGGGGGTGATGGGAAAAACGTGGTTCCTGTGAGCACGCGTACCTTGTAGTTTCAGTCCACATTTAAGTTTACAGTTGCTTTCTTAACATGAATATTTGGGAGAAACTCCGAGTCCTAGAAATGAGCGATTAGCTTAGTATAATGGAATTTAAGGAAAAGTCCATGAGGTACAAGGGCGGTTCTTTGTTCTCAGTTTTTGATGAGTTGATTGCATCATTACTACCCTCAATACCAGCAACTTGTGCTTGTGTTTTTGTTTGTTTGTTTAGTTTTACCGGAGGCAGATACGGCCCTGTATTGAACACAGTAGAATGAATGGTGGGGCTGGGGGCTGGGGAGGGCCTGGTAGAGCAGGTCTGCTTCCTTGGCTCTGTTGCCACCAGTGCAGCCCACAGCTCGGATTCCTGCTTTACCCTTGACTCATTTCTTAAGACTCCCGCGTCAAGAATGGAGATGTGTGGTTTTTTTGATCGTGTGCATGAACGTCTCTTACTTGTAAGATGAAGGAAAGCAGGACTTGCTCTTTTTGTCCTTCCACTGGACTCTTCAGCCATGTGGTTGGAGTAGTTCCCATTCACTCCCACTGATCTAGGGTATTTTCAATCCCAGAAGCTCTGTTACATGCTTTAGAATAAAAATATACAAAACTGTAATGGCAAGAGCATCCTGGGGGCAGGAGACGGAGATCTAATCTGGGTCAGCCTCTGACTCGCGGTTCACCTCACCCCTGGGCCTCCTTTTAGCCTCCTCGACACCACTCAGCTCCCTGGGCTGCTGGGAGAGTAATACCCAGTGACCTGTGAGAGGGTCGGGAAGCGGGAGGCTCTAAATGCAAGAGGTTACATAATTGCGTGCTGAGGATGCTCACAGCTGTCAAGTGTGACACTCTGACATCCTCCCGTGCTCCTCCACTGTTGGGAAGCAGCTGTTAGTTTCATCTCTGCCTCCCTTCTCCATATGCCAGAGTGAAGGGAAATGAATGGATGAGAGGTCTGTTGGGGGTGGGGGAAACCATCTGATGTGTCTTCTGTTCAGCTTTTCATCAGCGAGTATCCGAAGTTTCGATATCCCTACTAAAACCGCATGGTGGGCATATAACCAGCGCAGGGGAAAGAATATAGAGGTCTGGTGACTCTGGAATGAAACATGACGTAGTGCTTGGGTGGGAGGGGAGTCACTGAACGGGTTTCTCAAACTTGGACTCGGAGAGAACCGAGCACCTGTGAGGTTTCTTGGACTAGATTTCATGCAAGTTGAGATGCTTGTGAGACTGACTTTTTGTCCCGCTGTTTACTCAGCATTTACGCATATCTGGAGGAGTTAGGCCCAGGCCTCTGAACACGGGCTGCTTCCCGGCCTTGTTCCCCAGGAGAACTCCTATGTTTACAGATGTGGTGTAGATAGAAAAGTCTCCCCTGTTATGCACTGTCACGGGTGACCGATCTTGTCTTATCCTCATCTCTGTGTTTGTAAATGCCTCTGTCACAGCCCCTGTCACTGACGTGCAGACATATGTCAAGTCATGGTGGGAGGTGGAAGGTTAGCTCTTTGAAGGCAGGCATCGTATCTCCTCCGTCCTTGTGTCCTCCAGACTTAGCAGAATTCTTGTCACATATTAAGTACATAGGGACTGTCTAGTAAGTGCAGGAATGAGTTAAAAAGAGAACAAAATTAAAGCAGTTTCCTGAAATTCCTCTGATTCAAGAATTCATGCTAGTGCCTCATCAAAATTTTCGCACAGAAAACAACCATCGGTTCCTAAGACGTAGATGAGCATCACCAGGTTCAGGCGCTGGTTCGCGTGTTAATTCCCAGGGCGGCAGCAGCACATGATCACGCTGGGGGGCTTTAACAAACAAATTTATTCCCTCACTGTTCTGGAGCCTACAAGTCTCACATCAAGGAGGTGGCAGGGCCATGTTCCCTCTGAAGGCTCTGAGGAAGAATCTTTTCTTTGCCTCGCCCTGGTTTCTGGTGCCTGCTGGCTATTTTTGGCATTCTGTGTGTTGTGGCTGCATCGCTCCAGCTCCCGCCTGCATCTGACATGGCCGCCGCCCCTCCGTGTGTCTGTGTCCAGATCTCCCTCTTCTTTGAAGGACGCCTGTTCCTAGGATTTAGGGCCCGCCCAAATTCAGTAGGCCTCGTTTTAACTTGAACATGTGCAAAGACACTCTTTCCAAATGAGGCCCCATTCATAGGTAAGGGACTAGAGGAAGTTGGCACTTGAACATAATCTGTTTTTGCAGGATCCAGTTCAACCCACAATGGCGCTTTGACCTCTCGTCATGGAGTCTGGACTCATTCCCTCCCCGGCCCCCCTCCTAGTAGTGGCCAGCTCGCTTCAGCATCTCCAGCACTGGGGAGTTACTTCCTTCAGAGGCAGATTTCCTGCATTTCAGCAGCAACTGTTGGGGGGTTTTTCCTGTGATCAGACCTAACTCTGCGTCCCTGCCATCTCCTTCATTGTACAGTAAGGGTGAATATGGAATAATAAGCTTATTCCTTTTTAGGGAAAGAGGGGAGCTTTCAGGTTCTGCAGATGGTGCTCCTGGCCTCTAAGGCTCCTCCCCTCTAAATCTTCGCAGGTTCTTCAGAGAATCCAGGGCATAGTTTTATCACCAGACTTCCTCCACGCTGATGGAACTGCCCGTTCGTCAGTGTGTTGGGCAAAACTAAATGAGAATCTTCCAGGCATGGTAGGAGCACAGAGCAAAGCACACACATCTGCTTCCAGGAAATCCATTTCTGTTCACGCAGCCTCAGTCCCACTGTCTTGGTGGCCATTGCACACACTTAAAACATTTGAATTTGCTCTTGGTAGCATGTGGTGTCACTAAGTTTTGCCCTTGTCAATTAGCATGTAGACCTCGAGAGTAGGGCCTGGCCTTGTGTGTTGTACTGTTTGCTGTTGCCCTCGCCTGTTGCACTGGCCTGTGGCTGAAGCAGCTCTATCACTGAGTCGGCATTGCAGGGGGCAGGAGGGGGAGGACCGAGCGAGGGGCCGTCACTAGACGTGGGTCTATGTTAGAGTCTACTATGCTGTTTCTTGTGCCCAGATAGCTGATGAGATATGCTTTGGGGCTAGGGAAAAGGCTAGCCCCAGCCTTTCGGAAGTTTTAGAGCTTTAGAATATTAAAGGCTTTAGAGTTTTCTGTTGTCACTCTGATTTGCTACTGAGGTGGGGGATAGCTCCTTCACACCATTCTGGGGGAGGTCTCGTCTGACACTTGGGTGCTAGTTGGGCACGTGTAGACTCTGGTGGCCCCAGCCCTTTTGATTTGAATGAATGTACACAGATGGAAAATGAGTGCCATAGATGGTCAGAACCAAAAGGGACTTGGAGATAAGAAGCCAAGGGCTGTATAGAGTCTGGATTAAGATACAAGCCTGGAAATCAGGCAAATCTGCACTCCTGGCCCTACCTCCTGTTCGGAAAAATTACATTGTAAAATGAACCCATTTTGCAAAGAACCCAGGTAATTTTTGTAGTCAGGAAGGGATGCTGAGGCCCAAAGGAATCAGATGATTTGTCCAAGTTCAAATTTGTCCGAACTGGTGTGTGCTGCCCCAAACTAGTTCAGCTTTTTGGTTTCTAGTTGAAGGCTTTTTCTCTAAACCACTCCAGCACTTCAGAAATCATCAGTTTATGTTATGTATTACTGATCCGCTGTTGTTTATGGAATAAAGAGAAAAAAATAAAATTGGTGTTTAAAGCCTTTCTCTCCAGAACACTGAGCTTCTCTGTCATGCGTATGAATTTATTTCAGAGGTGTCCGGATTGCTGGTGGGAAAGGTTGCCCTCTGAGACAGGGACATAAGTGGAGTTGCCCCAGCCCTTGGTAACGTTGCCCATTTCTGTGGGGCAGCCCAGGCAGCGCTGACTCTGGGGGCGGGCAGGCACGGTGCAGAGGTGTTCTGTGCCTACATCCTGAAGTCCCGTTACCTCCATTTAATATGCAATGTGTACTATTTTTTCTCTCAATTTCCTGTGAATTGCAGAGGTGCATTGTGCCAGCTTTCCTAAATTGCCGCAGTCAATATTGTGCTGCCTTTATTTTTTATGCATGCTAATGACTTTTCTCTTTCTGAAATGTACTTGTTTCCCAAATCAGTCTTTGCAACTTTAAAAAAAGAAAAACTTGAAAAAAATAAGGCCCCCTACATCACCAGGAGAGTTTCTGCCTGGAGTTTTGGGGCGTGGCTCTGAACAGGGGTAGAAAACTGCAGTGCTGCAGAGACCAGCTGGCCTTTCTGGGCGGCTCCCCCCAAAGCCAGGGCAGCTTGAAGAGGCAGGCGGGGGTTTGGCTCAGAACCTCTTGGCCCTGTAAGCAACAGCTTGAAGCCTGCTCTACAGGCATTGGCATTCGGAAACCATTCCCCCGTGGCCCACCCCGCCCTCTCAGCTGAATTGCTTTCTTACAGGGCCTTTGAATTTGGGGGCACCAAAGTGGCCTCCTGAGATTGGGTGGTAGCCTTCTACCTCTATTTATACAGTGTTAGGTGTATGTATTTTACCAGAACTTTGAGGCTCCATTCGGCATTATTTCTGCTTTAGTTTCCTTCATTCATCTTATATTTAAGATGAAGAACCCCTCCCTGGTGTGATGTGACACTGTTTGTGCCACCTGTGACATCTACTCTGGTCCCTCTTACATGGCAATATCTGTTTTTCCTCTGGACACCGTCTATCATTAAGCATGAGATCAACTGTTCTTTTTCCTGCGGCCTTCTGTGATTTCTGTTATTCACTCATTTACTTGGTTTCAGTAAGCATTTTACTGAGTACCTCACATGTGCTCAGTGCTGTGCATGAAACACTGAAGAAGACAGACAGAGATCACTGCCCACGGTCCTTACCTTCCGCGCTGGGGAGGGGAAGAAGGTTTATATGGGCTGTCAGATGGCGGAGATGGCTGGTGGACAGGTAAGCCTGCTCTCTTCTTCGGCCTCACGTCTCACGTGCCTCTCATGGTATAAGCATGGAAACATGTTGGCCCTACCCTTTGGGTGATTTTAGGGATTTCCAAAGCTTTTCATAACATACATGAATTTTTCCTTACCCATGGACTTAGGGACCGATTTCCTGATGTGCTTCATTCCCACTTTTTTCCTTGTCACAGGTGAGGAAACTGCGTCAGAGGGAGGGATTTCGCCCTCTCTCTGCATGAGAGGCAGGGTGAGTGAGAATGGAGCACATGCCTTCGTAACCCGCATCCAGGACTTTGTCCTCTTTAGCCTCATTTCTGTAATACCACGGCGATTGTGTGTATGTAGTGCCAGTGGGAGGGAAGGAGCCCAGAAGCTGGGAACGATGCGCAGGCTGGATGGCTGAACAGGAGCGGTTGGTTCCCTACGAGTGTGCCGTGGCCCTGGGCTGCCTCCGCCTCCCCTTGGCCTGGGCTGGAGACGCCTGTTCTGAAACCTGTAGCTGCTTCTCCTCTGTATCTAATGGATTCAGGCTGACTTTGAATGCTCCCCCGCCACCACCCCCTGCAGTTCTTTAAAGCCCATCTGCCACACGGAATTGGCAGGTTCACTTAATTATTTGGGAGCCAGATAAAAATGCTTGGTTCTTTGTTCCTACATTATGCCATTTCATAGTATCTCTTCTCCCACAAATTGCTGAGACTGTTCAGTTTGGGCCTTCAGTTGGTTCTCTCACAGGCAGATCTTTCCATTTATATTCCGAGGCCTGTTCTTTTTGATTACATGTTTAGGACATCAGTTAGGTTTCTTAATCTATTCATTCATATTTCTTTTTGTCCTTCTCATTTTCTTCCTGTAAATGTGTTCCATTGTGAAAAGCATGCAGTCATGTGACTGTAGTGAAATACAAGTACTTTTTTCCCTCTTGCCAGTTTTAGTGAATGATTTTATTTATTTATTTTGCTTAATTTTCCCTATGTTTTGGGGTCCTGGCAATGATGATGATGGAAGTTTTTCCTTTTTAAATCTGCTCCTGCACTTAGAAATCAAGAAGGCAGAAGGTTATTAGTGGACCAGAGAGACACCCAGGAAACCATGACCCAGACTTCAGAAAATGTGCCAAGTGCAATGCCAGATGTAAAAAAGATACACTGGGTCTCTTTGCTCATGATGTTTAGAGTCTGGCTTCCTCCACGTTTCCCCATTTGCCCTATGGGGTATACACTGGGTCTCCTTTAACCCATGAGGAAACTGAGACTAAGGCTGCTGAAGTGATCTGCAGGAGTTCACACAGAGAAAAAGGGTCAGCTGAGGTTTATACCCGCACGTGGAGGCTCCAGGCCAGTGTTAGAGTCTGTGAGCCAAAGGAAGGCATCCCAGGCCTGCCGCCTCGTGAGCTCTGATAAGACAGTGGAGGCAGACCCTGCTGAGTGTAGTTGGAGGCTCTCCTGATATCCTTTATTCAGAGCTTTGGAAACATTACTACATGCATGTAGGTCTCTGCAGCACTTGTCATGTTTTACAACTTCTCCGACTTCATTTTTGTTTTTTAATTCATTAAATGGAAGGGGGTGGGGTGTTGGAGATGGAGGAGAGAACGGGAGGAAGAGGAGGTTAATATTCCAGAGAATGGGTTCTGGAGTCACCATACTTACTGCAGAATCCTGGCTCTGCCGTGTTTTGACTCTGTGATCTTAGAAACTTGAACTTCAGTTTACTTATTTGTAAAATGGAGATGATAGTACCTACCTGAAAGGTCACTTGAGGATTTAATTGAAAAAACAAAAAAAACAAATAACAGAAACTTATGTGAAGCATTTAGTATAGTACCTGGCATTTAGCATAGTGCAAAATAAGCATTTGCAGGTATCGTTTTTCTATTGGGGGCCATTTATTTGTTCGCATATCCAATGTGCACGTATTGAGCGACACTTAGGCTGTTATCCTGATGCCGCTGTTATAACCCCGATTTGGGCCCCTGTAGGAATTCAGTAAGGCTTTGTAGATAAGACACGGTTGCCTTTGCAGTGAGCCGAAGCTTGGTGAGTGTGAAATGATAAAATCACATCCTATTAAAATGCTACCTTTGTGTGAAAAACCACTTGTCACGGAAGTGCCCTGTAGCGAAAGGAGTGTTGAATTCTGACAGTGTCACAGGTGAATGGAGTGGCTGCTGGGTGGTGGAGGGATGTGGCGTGAAGTGGCCTGCAGTGGAGGAGCCTGGAAGGCCGGCGTGGTCGGTGGGCACGTGTGGTCTTCAAGGTCAGGTTACAAAGTTCAGGCTTCATGCAGGCATGCATTTGTTCCTTCGTTCCTTCGTTAGTTTGTTCGTTCATGGTGCTGGGGTGTGTGGAAGATGGATCAGAGAGCCAATAGATTAAAGATAAACCAGATCAATGGAGGTTAAAATAATTTCAGAGGGAGAGAGATGATGAGGGCTGGATTCAGGGCAGTGATAATAGGAAAGAAAAGTAGCTGAGAGAAATCAAAGATGATGAGATGGTTTAAAAGCCTTTAAAGAAAATGGAGTTCTAGGTGGTCATGAAAGGGGAAACAGACAAACCCAAGCGATCTGGACCGGTAGTAAGAGTGCTCCGGGCGGGACCAGTGAGCGACTTGATTAAAGTGACCTGTGAAGACTGGGCAGCGGGTCTGTGGGGAGTGTGTTCTGAAAACTCTTAGGCACGGTTTGGGGATTGGCTGGACAACTGAGCTTCACCTGCTCTTCATCCAATTCCTAATTGTGTCAGTCCTACTCAGAACTTTTATTTTGGTTTCACTGTTTTAAATTTCCTATATTTAGAGCCTTCCTAGCAAATGGCAAGAAAGAAATTTTGTTTTTTTCCCTCCACCATAAAATAGACTATTTTCTTTTTCTTGTTCGAGGCTCTATCTCATGTGCCCTTCCTCTGTTTTTTTCCTCCTTTAAAAATTTCTGCTAGGAA
>PVJI01004903.1:0-10000 GCA_004026765.1 Micronycteris hirsuta
AGGAAGGGAGGCAGAAACATCAATGTGTGGTTGTCTCTTGTGTGCCCCCTACTGGGGACCTGGCCTGCAACCCAGGCATGTGCCCTGACTGGGAATCGAACCACTGATCCTGTGGTTCACGGGCCGGCGCTCAATCCATTGAGACACACCAGCCAGGGCAAGAAATTCTTGTTGTTAATGTACTTGTTGAAAACATTGGTCTTGTTTTAAACATTCAATTCTATTAATTTTAGTATTTGAAATTAAATTGTTAAAATTTAACATTTTAACAATTAACTATTAATACTGAGAGTAAGGGAAAAAATTAAAGAGTCAATTTGTATTCTCAATTATTCTCTAACTTTAACAAAATATGGATTAGCGTACTTAGTAACACTTCATTCCACTATATCCTGGGTGTTGGGAAGTATGTGTGGGCACATCCCCCCAAAGATTTGTCTTTTCCAATGTTAAGAACACATTTACAAACATTTTCTTGCTTATCTGCCAAATCTGACTGCATAGTTTTAAGAAGGGCTGACTTTAATGTAAATTCGTATTCAGGAAGGAACGTGGGTCGCAGCTAATGACAAAATTCAATTTGAGATTATGAGTGTAGAAAAATTCTACACACAGGTAACTTTCAATACTGTATTTGCCAAAATCAGGGGAATATTTAAATGTTTGAAAGGTAGCTGTGCCCCCACCCCCATTAAGTGGTGAGAAAACATATATGGATAGTTGATGTGAATGCAGTATCTTGCCATTCTAAAACGTGTGCCCATTATTTTCAGGATTGAAAACATAGTAAACTAAGCACTGTTTCTTGGCTGTGAGATTATAATATTATTTTGAGAAGATGTTATCGATGACATGGCACCTTTGTGACTGAAGCAAACTTACCGGGGTAACTCATCTCCTTAGATGATAAACACCGCCCTGGAGAAGTGTCTAAGAATCTCTGATGCACGCTTTTATCTCTACTTTGCACTCAAAAGGAGCACATGGGATAGCTGAGGAGCTCCACAGTATTCGATCAAAGGAACTTGGAAATAATCTCTGAACCCTTCGTTTTGCACGTGAGGAGGTGATTTGTTCAGTGGCTTCACCACACAGTAGGACTCAAACCCAGCACTGTGATATCCCATCATATACTTCTCACGCTAGTTAGGGAGAGGGCTCTCTGTGCAAAAAGGACCTTGTTGTTTCTGCTTCTTATTCTTTCTGCTTTTAAATTCCCAGCCTCATGGACCCTGAACTCCTGCTTTCTCTGATCTGCAAGTGCCTCTGTGGCCAGGCCTCCATCTGGCCCCCTGACCATCATTTATTTGTGCTTACCACTGTGTTGCCTACCAGTGGGCCCTACTGGGCATCTAAACCATTACCTCCTCTACACAGGATGCCTGCTAGAAGACTCCGGGCTCTGGTCTACCCTCCTCTCCCAGGCTCCTCCTCGTGCTGCAGTGTATAGAAGTAACTCATTTCAAAAGCTAGGAAAGTTACAATTTACCTGCCAGTAAACAGAAGATGGTTTATCAACAGACTTTACCTTAATGACTACAAATGTTTACCTCCTGCTTTCCAGAATGCAAAGAAAATCTTGGAAATGTCATAATATCTTACAAACATTTGCAAAACAGATCCTTGTTCATCCGGAAAAGAAACAATTGTATTCGTTGTCTCTTGACACAAGGAAAGTGTTTAGTGAGAAACATACCGATAGATGTACACACTTACATGTAAATGAGGTATTTTAATTAAAAATGGCAGAGGGCACTTTATTAAAAATTTATTTTACAATCCAACTGTTCAAAACATCTTTACATCCACAAATACAGCAGCTTGACTATTGGAATATAAGTGATTTGTCTTGAAAATGTTATATTTGTAGCTGAATCCAAATATTTTCAAGAAATATTTATATCAAAAGTAGTGGTTTTGTTAGAAGTATTTTGATTTCTCTATTTTTACCCATGAAAAAAATTAAAACAAGTATCTCAGTGTTCACTTTATGGGTGAGGTGGCCCCACTCAGTATTTCCCATGTTTGTTCAAATTACAGCTGTTTATCTTGCAACTTTCTTTAAGATAAATTAAATGCAAATGTAACTCTGTGAATCATGGGAATACCTGCCAGACCCCTTATTAATACCTTCACTTAAAAATGCCTGTGCCAGAGAGTCATTAATTTGCTAAAAGGAAAGTGCTAAAGCAGCCCTTCCCACAAACAGTTCTGAGATGGCTGCCCAATTAGTCCCAGAGCATTCCGATCCTCCTTTCAGACCCCGTGGCCCTCTGAGGGCACAAGGCGACTCCAGTGATAACCTGGCAACCCAGGTAGAAACCCAGCCAAGTGCGAGTGTTTGAAGCTGCAGTTTGGCTGCCATCATGTCGGCAAAGAGAAAGAATTCAGGCACCATGTCATCCAGTACAAAGGATAAAAACGGATTCCACCGGAAATTCAATGTGGCACCACATATGGGATACATGAGTGCGGTTATACAACAGGCCACATATTTTTTTTGAACAGTCTCCTCCATGTGATGCCGAGGACATGTGTAACCATCATAACGTCTCTAGGAATCTGTACTTAATTTGAGTTGGGGTGGTGGCAGGGATTGGAGATCTGAAGCCGCCACAGGTTTGTGGCAGATGGCTCTGTGTCAGCTATGACAAGCAGCCAGGCTCAGCTTCCTCTGCAGATTTTCTGTTCTCTCTGATCAGGTAAATATGGGCACACTCTGGAAAGTTCTACAGATTCTGCCTTAGGCTGCAAGTTTGTGACTTAGCCCCATCTGTCACAAATCTTCCCTTGGTTCTGTTGTAAGCAGAGACCTGAATTTACCATGTAGGGCTGCCCAAGAAAAAGGATTCATGTCACCCTGTAAGAGGAAGGGAGAGAAGAGAAAGCAATGAAGAAGCATTAACGACTGAAAGGCTGAAGTACGCTGACAATTCATACTGCATATTTGCATAACTGACATCAATTCGAGTTCAAAAAGCCACCAAGGAAATGGTTCTTGAGTTTTATCACCTCAGGAAATTCAGGTTTCTGATTGGTTTCAAGTATAACTACTTTCAACCACAGGGGAAAGCTCCAGTTTTTTGTTTGTTGTTTGTTTTTTCTTTTGTTTTTGTTTGTTTGTTTTCTGCAAATGGGTACACTCTGCTGCACCTACATTTCCTGGTTTATGTTATGGATAACAGCTATTAGGAGTTCCTCATCCAACTTTTAACTTTTATAAACACAACATATACATGTTTTTGCTAATGTGAATTTTACTTTTAAGTGGTGAAGGGACAAGAGAAATGCCATTACAATTACGTGCAATTTACAAAGCTCTTCGAGTTTACTAACGGGTTTATACTCATTATTTCATTACAGCTATACCTCAGGGGGAAAATGCTATTAAGAATTAAGAAAAAAAAAGTCTTCCAAGTTTACAGAGGAATCATATAGAGGTTAAGGAGTTCACCGAGAGTTAGGCTGCAAATGGGTAGCAGAGAAGGACAAGAAGTCCAAGTTCCTAACTGATCTGAATCACACAAAGTATGTCTATTGTGCTAAAGAATTTTTAGTTTTGTTTTACTTAGACAAATCAAAGGAAAACCAATACAAATAAAATCACGGAAGGAAGTGAAGTAGGAGAGAGGGAAGAGTAGGGAGGAGGGAGGGAGGAGGGAGGGCGGGAGAACGACACTGAGAATTTGCCTTAACTTGTGCTGGTGCTGTTAAGAGAGTTTAGAAGTTCTAAAAATGTCACAAGCTTTTAAGTTTTCATTTTTAAGGAAAATGCAATGACTTGGGAGGGCTGTTAATATTAATGAGCAACACTTCGTTCACATGTGGAGTATAAGCTCACACTAAAAGGGGACTATAAAGTGCCCAGTCTCTTAAAGGAAACTTAAAATGCCTTGGTTATGGTTCGGGTGGATATGCTGATACAATTAAGACGACCACAAATAACTGTTCTGAGCACTGAGTCTGAATGATAAGCTTAATCATTGCTTGGATTCACTTTCAGGCAGAAATTGAAAATTCTTCTCTTCTCCAAATAACAGCAAGTTACAAAGATTTCTAGAATGTTATAGAACTTGAAGAGGACAAAATAAAAATCAACAGCTGTCATCTGAAAAATCTTAAGAAACTACAGGTCACTTTTGTAAGGCACAAGAAAGAATGACACCTCTTTCCCCCCCACACAGAATAATTGCTCAATTGGTAAATAAAAGTAACGAGAGCTAGGACAGGTAATCAAAAAGGAACAGACTTCAGTCTGGGAAGTACCTACTTATACTGCCCTAGTTGTACTCTGCCATTTTCAATACTGGTAACAAGGGAATGTGCAGACAATTTTTTTTTTTGTAAAGCATTTTAAAATGTAATGATCGGAAGTTCTCTAAAAACATAAATTACTGATTTAAAATCATTGTTGGGAATTGCTGAGCATTCAGAAAGTGAATGCTCACGGTAGAAGTAAGGCAAACGTGTACAACTTCATGGCAGTAAACTTGCTTGGTTAAAAAATGAAGACCTGTTGTTAGTGTAAGAAGTCAAGCCCTGCCTAATTATTTTATGATTACTTCTAGAATCTCATGCTCAGGTAAGGCTTGGGAGTCACAGAGAGCTCCCGTTCTGTCTATGTGAGAAGTATGGGGCCAAAGTGCCTCACCTACTTAAAAGGAAATGTCCTAGAAGTACAAGGAAGCTGCAGTCAATGACTACACTAGGATGCAAACTTTTAAAGAAATAGTTTTAGCTTTTTCAAATTAAAACAATAATGCAGAAACATTTAATTTCTGCATGCACTGGATTTCTCTTAAGAAAAATGGGAGACACAGTGAGGGCGTGGGGAGAGAACACTGCGTGAACGCGAGGGATTTAAACATCTCTAGTCTGAAACCATTTCAGGTGAGAAGTTTGGGGCGCAGTGTTTGCAGTAGAAAGAGTCACTTTAAGAAAAAAAAGTATCAGATTCTGTTTCTGCTTTTCAGTGACTAGCATTCTGTTTCAAATCCTGCTTCACGTTAGAGCCCCGAACTCTCACTCATATTGAAATTACAATGTCTCATGTGAGAAGAAAGCCAAGTGTTAGTAGCCTTATTCTAGTCATTAAATTTCTAAGTGTGAATCCATATGAAAAATCCTATCCTAAAGTGAACTCTATATGGTAAGCCGTTGGGATGATTTTAAAATGTAAACTTTTAACCAAAAAAAAAAAGAGTAAGATGTAAAAATGTAAAAGGAGCAAATTAAAAAATTCAGTGACATTCTATCCTTTTAGATCTTAGAAGCATATGTTTTATAAAAGCAAAGCAGCTCCGTCCTATAGAATAAATCTAATGAAAAAACCCTCAACATTCTCTTCACAGCACACATGAAAGACCCTTCCATTGCATAAGAAAAATAGGTAAAAAGCCGCCTTGGGGGAAATAATTCTCTGGTATTTAATGAAGGCAAATGTTACCTGAAAATGTGTATATTCATAAAACAGAAGTGAAAAAATACCATAACTGATTATATCTTCATTATAAAGTTTTCAAAGGCATTCCTTCTCTCTTTTGGCTCTAAACCCTGTTTCAACAACCAAACTAAATCTATAGGACTTTCTGTCATTTTTCCAGTTTCGCTGAACAATTGCATCCTCAAGCTCTTAATTACTTATAACCCTTGGCCCAATTTATTAATTTGTGAGAGTAGTTTTTAGGTAAATATCAAGTTCTGTGAATGAGAACATAGATGAAAATGTACAATGATTTGTAAGAAAAAATCCATGGTAGAAAAAAAAACCCATAAAATTGAACTATACGTATAAATTCTTATAAATGCTTATGCATGAAATACTGATTTATAAACTTTGAGATGGAGCATTTTAGGATGCACAGACTAAAAACATATGTAAAATGTAGTAACATGGAATAACATTTAAGGTATGCGTTATCTTCTAAGCTGTCTAAGGAACAACTTGGTATATTAACAGCATACCACTAAGCTGACATTCTTTCAGAGTTTTTCCAGAAGTTGTTTGTAAGATAAATAATTACAGCTATGTTATGGCAGTAGCTGCATTAAATATTTCATCTGGAGATCTGTTTTCTTTTGTAACTAAAAGCAACTTGTTGCAGTAACTTTTGAAATGGTTAAAAATCTGCAGATGCAGAATAAGAGAGTTAATAAGGCCTAACCTGAAGCAAAGTTGAAACCTGGAAAATTTTGATGGTGGAAACAGACTTATCAGTACTTCACCATTCTCATCACAGGAAAAAAAACACATTTATTTCTTTTTTTGTATCTATATGAGATGATGGATGATAAAACCTTACAGTGGTAATCACTTTGCAATATATAGAAGGCATCATGCTATATACCTGAAACAGTGCTGTATATCAATTATATCTCAATAAACGTAAAAAAGTTCACCAGAAAAGAAAAAAAATCAATAATCTGATGGTGAACTCCACTGTAAATAGCTTGGTGTCATATGTAGAAAGTGAATCCATTTGTATGAATACTTATTATTCTATTTCTTCAATTTTTAAAATCTGCACATTTTGGTAGTCTATCCCATGGGAAACAACTTGATTAATATTTTATACAAAGAAGACCACTACTGAACTCGAAAAATTAGGAAATCTGGACGTAAACCTTGGAAGACTGTTTTTTCTGTGAAGCCTCCTATGCATGCGATCCAACCGTATTGACTCAAGGAATAATACTGACGCTGGAACTGTTCAGTCAGCATTTTAAACTATTATGAGCTACCTTCTGAACCATTGCCAAGTTAATAGACAATGAAAGATAATGAGCTTGAAATTGGGTGTTAAATTGCATTTTTGGTTCTCTCCCTTTTTCTTGAAGTTTAACTGTTTCCTGCAGAAACGAAGTCATGTTTTGATGTATCACTATTTATATATGTATTTTAGGCCATGAAAGGGAGAGGAGAGACACAAGGAGGCAAACTGTATTTTATGTAGGAAGGGTACATATTAACATAGGAAAATTAAAATATGCTGGATTATAAAACTGCTAGATTATAAACTGTACTGAATTTATGGAAAATGAAGATGCTACATTCAAAGAATATAAAAAAAGTATATTACTCATGGCCTGGAGCCACCTTCAAAAGACATAAAGCAGATTTACCCCAGTTCAATTACTTAGACATTTAGTAGGGCCTCTTTGTGTTGCTATTTCAACAATGTAAAATTCTTGATGCAAACAAGGGAAAAAAAGATAATGAATAAAGGCACCGAATGATGATGCTATTTAAATTATGTCCTCTTTGCCTTTGCCATTCAGGGAGGAGACTGACAGTCTCAACCAAAACAAACTGAGGATTTCTCGTGTCATTTTATTAATCTGGGCGAGGGAAACATTTGATTCTTGAAAATCATCTTTAAAATAGTTAAAAAATGAACACTTAACTTCACTAATGTCATTCACCTGAATTTTTGAGGATTGAAGATTTCACTATGATGGGAAGAACGGCTTATCCTCATTAGTCTAATTGTAGAATCTTTCCTTTACTTCCTTTTAAACTAATGAGTTACATTAATCCAGATTCATTTTTGTAAGCCTCTTGGGGCTAAATGTAAAGGACAGTCATCTTAGGAAACAATAAATTTAAAAAAAAGCATGTACCGTGCATTAAGTGCACGTATTTCATAAGACCTAGGTTAATACAACTGGCATCCAGTTTAATTAATCCTTGTTAGTGTAACAACTAATATCCCTCCCTAGCATGTTTCCCTTAAACATTAGTATGTTAATTAAATGTTTTTTTTAAGATTTTTTCTTTGTACTTCAATATGGCATTTATACTGTCTAAATCTCTTCTCAATAACTACCTTATAGAGATGTTTCCTTATAATATCAGGTCTCTTGCAGAAATTCTGGAGCCTTTTTGAAAGCTGTTCAGGTGTAGAATACAGATATTCAGCTGCAGGAAAAACAGATACATTTTTAATGAAACAAAACCTCAAAGCACACACTCGATATTAGTCACTTTACTAATTAAAAATGCATATTGCTCTGTGCCGCCTCATGTTGTACATTATTTAAGCATGATTTTATAAGGTTACCTCAGCTCACAAGGATGTTTAATGCTAAATAAGACTGTGTAGTTTTGCTGTTTAGACATCTCCTTTGGGTGATTAAAATACATTATTCTAACGTAACACGATGCATATGTGATATATTTAGTGATGAGATTCTTTTCAAAGAACTGGTACTATTGCCGTATGTACCCTGTACAACACTTGCATATTATTAACTAGTCAATTGTTTAAATAATTTGGTGTGACTTTCAGTCCTCGATTTTTCTCTTTGTATATCACTAAAAAAATCTGTAAGCAATTGCAGCAACACTGACCTACTTATAAAAATCCATCATTATGGGATGTGTATGCTAACAATGAAGAATGCTATTTGAAAACTTGCTTTTTTGTTATCTTAAAAGAACAGATGGTAAATATAAGCTTACTCTAATGTATTAAAACATAAAATTTTCCTTAACACTAACATGTTGACTTGCCAAATAAACAATTGCTCCCGCCTAAGTTTATTTTCAAACTTTCTCATTTAGCATGAATCATGCATTAAATCTCAACAAAGATGAAAGTACATTAAAGCAGCTACCTGGAAATATTTCGGGATAAACCAAGTCTTTGGGACAAAGTGGGTAACAACCGCAATACACAGCTTCCAACCTGAAGAGATTGCAGAGAGAGGACAAAGATGTATTAGAAGGACATAGCTGTTGTTCCCATAGCTAGGAAGCAGTCTTGTTTGGCTGAGTTCACAGTCTGAGCCCAGAGTTCACTGGGACGATAAACGTGGTTGGCAATATAAGCCTAAAAGCCGAAGTTGCTCTTTTAAAAGATTTTATTGATCATATATGAATTTCATAGAACAGAACCAACAGCATATGTTTTGTTCACTGAATTAATCAACGCACAGCTCTGCATTTTTTTTTTGTTTTTAAAATGCTGTTTAACACATTTTATAATCAGCAGATAAACACATGTAACAACATGGTAAAGTATGGACAGCTTTTCTTAATAATGCTGCAAAGCCCCAGAATGTTCACTTTTCAAAAATGTTTAAATAAAATAGCAAATACTTAACTTTAACACTGTAGCCGTAGAAATGATAGAGGCACTTTTAAAAGCATCAGAAAAAATTTACAATCTGTTGTGTTGGGGCAATTTTCATTTTTTAGCTCATGCTTCCAAACGATTTATTATGCAGAATGTAAAACTATTCCCCCATTTACTGAAAAAATGCTTGTGAAGATTACCTTAATGAACATTTTGCTTTCTTGACTAATAATTCAGCTCTTTTTGCCTTTTATCAGAAAAGAATACTTTTGCTATTAAATGAAGAAACACGGAAGTTTCACTTTGTGAGAGGCTTTCCCCGAGGACCACCTATAGGAAGTTTCCCCTCACGTCGCAGCAGTGAGGGCTAAGCAGAGAGACAGCATTGCGTCTTGATGGCTGTGTTCGCCCGCACTGTGGCTATTGATCTGACATAATAAACCTTAAAGACACCACTGTAATTTCTGTTGGCTAAGAATTATGCAGTGAAATTCGAAACACTTTTTAAATGTTTATTTTATGAGAAACTTTGAATTGCATCCAAAATGTTGACCAAAAGCAGAATTTTATTTCGAACTGCATATTTTTTGTCAAACCAGGAATAATTTGAAGTTATGTCAATGTTTACCTTGTTTACTTACAGTGACAGAGATCATGTAATTTAACCTGTTTTTTCTTTTCTTTTTCTTTTGTAATGTAAGTCTTTTTAAGTGGGTGATGTGTTCCCTATTTTATTGTTAACTGAAATTAGTTTCAATGAAAAAGTATTTACTTTGAGCTGCAAAGTTTAGAAAAATACTGAGTTCAAAGTTTTGCTTGAGAACTGGTAGAAGTTACAAATAACACAGTGGAAAGGTACAGGATCTACTTACCAATGATTAATTTCAAAATCCAAACTAATATCTAACAGTCTCTTCTCTACA
>PVJI01004903.1:15000-57500 GCA_004026765.1 Micronycteris hirsuta
TATATTTTTCAATTAATTAAGCTTCTTAAATGAACATCAAGAAACTCACTAGTCAGTTGGTACAACTTTCATGCTCAACACCATTGATCTGACATTTTTCTCAAGCACTGAACACAGTTAAAACATACTATGGGAAAAAAACCACTTGCTAAATTATGGAGAACTTTATGGAAAATAAAACCTTATGAAAATTATGACTTTAGTGCTACGCATGTTCAGTGAACACAGTAAATACTAGAGTTTGATTCGGCATTCTGATCGAGTGGAGATGCTATCTTGTGCCACTGAGTTGTCGCAGGGTCAGAGGAAATGGACCCGAGGCGCCTCGCAACGCCTGGCCGCATCTGCACCCAGCGAACAGTCCCCAGCACAGGGTGTCAAATACATTGGTCTTAGGAGCTTTGCCTCTATAATAATAACTACCATACAACTATATTTCTTCATCTTCTTACATTACACATGGATACAAAGGAACAGCATCTGCTTTCTCAGATCAGTTGGCTCATGTAAAACTAAGAACAAAACAGCATGACTTTGAGGACATATTTAACATAACCTATCAAAATTGACTAAATATATTAATAGATCAGTAATATTTCTATAATGATTTTGGCAAAAGGCCAATTTAATTAAACATAGACAACAGTACACCTACTGTGTGCTATGCACTATATTATGGTGTTGTTTATAACTATGATGAAAGGTGTGAGATCAACTTAGACCAATATTAAAAGAAACAAAATACAACAGAAAAAAAGAGAAGATATCAGAGAGTCTCAAGTGTAAATAAGAATATATATAATGTTATGAATGCTTTGTTTTGGTTATAAATGTGCCCCCCCCCACGGGTATACTAGGTGACCATGTTAATACACATCATGGTGTGGATCATGACTAAAAGTCTGAGAATGCTGCTGTGTTAAGAACTTGGGGTCACATAAAGCTGTGTAAGATGTAGATGCATCCTCAAGAACCTTCTAACTGTCATTCATGTACGAGGCTTAGAAGATGTAGAGGAGGAAAGAGGGGCCCTGGGTAGTGACACAGGAGCTGCCCTCAGGGAACACTGAGTAGTCCAGGCTACAGCCCAGGGGCATCCTGTGTAAGGACTGAAGTAAGGCTAGGAAGGTGGTTCAAACCACACTGAGAAATCCAGACCAGTGAGGTGCACTTAATTTGATAATGGCAGGGAGCAGGTGATATATATGGAGCTCATCTTCAGGAAGTTTAAGTCAGCAAAGACTTATAGGACAGAGCAGTGGGCAACTTCAGTCAGCACATGAGGGAGGCTGGGAGAACTATGGCTGGCCTAGATGAATGGCTCACAACTGCCTGGGTTGGGGTCGGCAGTATAGAGAGATAGCAGAGCGGTGAGGAACAGAACAGGTTTTGAAAAAGCATGGTCATTATACTTACTGTTTTCACAATCCAAATTTCAGAAAGCATTACTGTGAAATCCCTTTGCGGGGTATGGATGCGCAGGCCACTTTAAAAGAACCCTAATTGCCAAGGTCCTTTCCGGTTCTGACCTCTTTTGGATAACTGTATTTCCTGAATAAGCTAAGGCTAAAAGGGGTGACGTGGTTAATCAGTGGCAGAGCTGGAACTACACCCCAAGCCTTCTGAATTCCAGGATGGTGTTCATCCCATCGCACCCGGTATCTGTGATGGTTTCCATTTCACAAATGTAACAATTAGGCGAGGAGAGATCTGGCTGGAAAAGCTCACTAGCTGGATTCAGATATTCACCCCCCGACCCCGTTGTTCTGCTTTCTGTCAGACTGCTGTTCTGATAGCATCACAGGAAACGTGGATTTGTAAAACAGGCAGGCCTTCCCTCATGGCCCCTTATGGGGGCAAATATTATTTTGACTACACCGCACTCCAAATCATGACTGTACACAACTGTCGGAATTAAAAAGATAAAATACCAAAGCAATGTAGAAGAGCCACATGCTAAGGCCTCCTATCTATCAACCCGCAGTCATATATACATTTACCAGCTTTTAAAATTAGGGTCTGTTTCTAATTCCTATTGGTTTATCAATGTCTTGACCTTTTCTCATCCATTATTTAATTAATTTATCTATTTCCTTGTGTCATTCCCAAGTGCACATTTCCCATAAACTTCGAGGACAGTTTATGAAAATGAAAGAACATTTTTCCTCAGTAATGTTTTCATCGTTATAACTTCTGAGAACAATTTCTTGAGAGATGTTTTGGGAGTTGTATTCCAGAACATATTATCTTCATGGTCTTCCCCTGGTAGGAAGGATAAATGATCTTGCCTTGAGAGTTGCTCTGAATTTTCCAGTTTCAGTGTAAAAGATAAATATTCCCCTTACAGAAGCTGCAGGAGTAGACTTCAAGCAGGCCTGAAGTTTGGTCCTGCCGGGGGCTGACATGCCTGGGAGTGGTCGTGGAAAAAAGGCCCATCCTCACGGGACACACTGAGCGACTGTAGCCAGTTGTGACCAGTTACGTGTGTCTGGTGAGTCTCCTGAGCACTCGGGAGGCATGGGAAGCGGCAGAGCTCATAAACCTTTCCTGAGGAAGGAAAGGAGAGCTTCTCATTGCGGAATGGGAACACCACCCTTGTCAGGGCTGTCAATGGGACCTGGGTGAGGCGAGCTTGTCCCGCTGACTGGGAGGATCGCTGACACCTGGTCTGTGTGCTGTCTGTTTCATAAGGTGCTCTCTTCACCCGCAAAGTGTCTTCCGTTCAGTTACACCATGGTCCCTAATGGCAGCCAAGTGACAACTGATCACGGTGCAGAGCGATATATGCTTTTCAACTGACAGAATGATTCTGGGTGCTGTGAGCAGCCAGGAAGGGAAGGGAAAGGCAGGGTGCAGGACAAGAAGCACAGCTGGAGTTGGGATTTTGCCAGAGGAGAAAGGGTGTGCATGTGGTTATGTAGAGAGGGGCAGAAGAATTTAAGCAACCCATCATATAAAACATGGAGGTAGGTAAATGCACAGACATATTCAGAAAATGGTAGAGATGGATTAGGCTGGGGTTGCAGTTTGAAGAACGTCATTTGCTACAAAGGAAATTTAAATTCATCCTGCAGAAAATCTCTAAGACACAGTCTTATTAGTATTGTTATACTATTGAGATTCTCTTCTTGGGTGGGCTGGGTTCAGAAAGAAGACTGGCAACAGTAAGTGGATGAATTGAATATCACAGTGTCCAAAGGCTTGGAGATCAATCTGAACCCACTGCAGGATTCACAGCCTCAGAAGATGAAGCTAACAACTGGGGAAGGAGGCAGCAGAAACTAGAATGAGTCATGGGAATCACTTCCGTGGGTTCCATTCCCTGATGTAAAAGTGCTGAGTCCCTTCCCTGCTCCCACCTTGCAAGTTCTCTGGAGTAGCAAAGTGAAATTTGTCTCACTGTCTCTGTTTTTTTGGGATGACCCCTGTTTGGGTCTAACTCTGGTCTTTTCACAGCTCTAGGTTTTAATGTCTCACCCGTGGGAAAAGAAGAGAAAGAAAAAAAAGGGAAGGAAGGAAGAGGAGATAAAAAAATAGAAGGAAAGAAAGGGAGAAGGAGTTAAAGAAATTAAAATTAAAAAAAGGAAGAAGGAATAAAAAGGGAAAGGAAGCAAGGAAGGAAGGAAGAAGGAATAATAAAAGAAAGAAAGGAAGGAAGGAAGAAGGAATTAAAAGAAAAAATTTAAATTAAAAAATAAAGAAGGAAGGAAGAAGGAATAATAAAAGAAAGAAGGACAGACAGGAAGAAGGAATTTTTAAAAAAAGCCTAAAAAACAAGTGCTAAGTCAAACACGAGGTATGGTCCCCCACGCCGCTCAGGAAAAACAATCTGCATGGCCTCACCCCACCTGCACGTGCTTCCCCGTAAGCTGGCCAGTCTTAGGGTAGGCCTTTACTTTTATTGCTTTGGACAATGCAGCTGCCCTTCCATAAATTTTGTATTTACACTTATTTCATTACTAGAAAAATGAAAGATTTTCCCCCTAAAATTTAGTGTTATTTCTTCAGGTATAATCATCCCTATTACGTATTAACTGTATGATTTGGGACGAGGTATTGAACTTAAGCCTTAGTGTTTTCCTCCGTACCTAGGGGATGGTAATTGCACCTACTAAGGGAGCTGCTGTGACATGCCAGAGCAAACGGCCTACCTTGGCACTTGGCACAGAACGGGAGTTCAGTAAGTGACTGTACTTACAGTATGCTGGTGCTTTTGCAAGCCTTTATCTATAATATACATTTAAAATCTATACTTAATTTTCTCATGTGAATTTTTGGTTTGTTGTCTTTACTGCATAGAACTTATTTATTTACTCAATTTCTTGTTTTCACTAAAATTATTACATTTTAGAGCTGAAATAAGTATATTAAATTTTATCATAACTTTGTTGGATTTTAAATTCATATAAAAGTTGGGCCCATTTCTGAATTCTTTATTTTTGTCCATTTTTCTACTTTCCTGTTTTTTATTCTTAGGTACTCTTTTAAAAGTTATCACTTTATACATGCTCTGATTCTTGTAGGACATGTTTTTCTTCCTTAGTCCTTTGTTGGTGAGTTCTTTGCTATTCTGCCCACTTATGTATTTATTTAGTATGAACTTGAGTACTACTATGTGCAGATATATAAAGTAATATTCTGGTATCTTAACTGGAATCTTGTTAAATTCATCAAGTACTTTAAGAGATATTGTCATTTTAATGATAGTATTTATTCTTTCCTGTCAGGAATATGTATATCTACCTTTATTTGTTTTTTTTTTAAATAAAGATTTTATTTATTTATTTATTTTTTACCTTTTTTTTTTTTAAATTACTTTATTGTTTTTCAATTACATTTGTCCACATCCTCTCCCCTCCTCTCCCCCTCCTCCTCCAACCCCACCTTCCTCCTTCTCCTTGGTTCTGTCTGTGTGTCCTCTATAGTGGTTCCTGAAAATCCCTCTCCCCATTGTCCCCTTTTATTTATTTATTTTTAGAGAGAGGGGAAGGGAAGGAGAGAGGAAGAGAAACATCAACGTGTGGATGAGTCTCGTGCGCCCCCTACTGGGGACCTGGCCTGCAGCCCAGGCATGTGCCCTAGACTGGGAATTGAACTGGTGACCCTTTGGTTTGCTGATCCACACTCAATCCACTGAGCTACACCAGCCAGGGCTCTAACTACATTTATTTGAATTGCCCTTATTTCCCATTATATTTTTGTTTTCTCTAGCAAAGGACTAGGAGACAGAAGACTTCAGTTTTAAATCAGATTCTTGGGAAACTGATTTCCTCCATCATATTCTTAGGGCAGTAACTACATGCTGATTTCTAAGAACAAGGTGAAAGTGGCTCTGCCTACTGAGAATCTATCTCAGATTCATGCTACTTGAGTGGGGCCAATACATATCATTTCATTAGCTATAAATTGTAGACGTTAATACTTATCTAATCACCAGATTGTTGCAAGAGTTATAACATACTGTATTCAAAATTACTTGAAAATGTTACAATATAAACAAGGGTATGATATAATGAAATGTAATTACAAAAACATTTTTCACTTCCCAGACAGTAAGCTTCTAGAGGGAAGGGACCATGGGCTTCTCCTATTGGTATCTGCAATGTGGTGCCAGACCGCAATAGGAACTTGGTAAGTGCTTAAGGACTTCTGTTAGGGGGATGAGTAGATAGCAATAAATTAAAAAAAAAAAAAAAAAAAAAAAAGGAAAACGAGTTGGTTTGGGGAATGGTATGGTTTACATTAAATGAGTTTATTTCAATCTTACGGGCATGTTTATTTCACCACATATGTAATCATCTTATAACTCAATATTGATTAATATATTAATAGCTTTCCTTCTGCTGGGCTCCCCTTGTAGCAAAAGCTGATACCTTTATGTTACTTGGGTTCCTAGAACCTTCCTGTTATTTCCCACAAATGTAGCTGCTCTGCTAAAAACGAGATTGTAGCTGGAAGCTGAGTGGAAAGGGAGACGGGAGGGGAGGAAGATGTTGTATAACTGTCCAACATTTGACTCCAGAGCTAAAGATCAGGAATATGCCAAGTTCACAGTAATGACCATTGTCATGCCAGATACTAACCAGAAGCCTTCCACATACTGTTTTTAACCTCAGATTAAAGGTGAACCAGAAGGACTTCTGTCTGCCAAAGCTGTAGTTCAGGCTTTTATTTTCCTTGCAACCTTTCTGCCACCCACTCCCCCATTTTAATGCCTAAAGCTCAATACTCCTTCTCCCAGCAGGGCTGCAGTCAGGAAAGAACAACCCTGATGGAGGTTTTGGCTCTTCACAGGAAAGAAATATTTTGTTTAGAATTATCATTTGCGGGAAATTATTAAGTATACAAACACATTCCATTGATTCAATATCTTAAGCATTTGCTTTTTTTTTTTTTTTTTTAAACCATCTCAAGGGCTAACAATGTGACCTTGTCATGAGAACTGGCCAAAACTCAAATATTTGCATTGAGGAGTTTCTCGGCTTTTGGCTCATTTGTAATATGGAGTCTGATGGACGCTTTATGTAGCAGAATGACCTTTCAATTTTTTGGATTTAAAGTAATTTAAGTAATCGCAAGAATGAACTTTAGCGACGTTAATATCTTCTTTGGATCTAAGATGCATTAAAGACTCAGTCCATATACAAACTTGGAGGGAAGTACATGAGTCTTACAATAAAATCTGCACAGTATTTAGAAAGTGCTTTTCCCCCAGATTATCTAATTGTGCAGAAATCCTCATTAACTCACTGAGGTGGGTAGGGAAGGCAGTTTGATTACCCCTCCTTCCCACCGCGTGCTCTCTATTACACAGATGGACAGACTGAGGTTAACCAAGAAAGCTACAGGACCCAGTTCCAAACCTGCTCTTCTGACTTCAGTTCTTGTAAATCAAAATTTGTCAGTCTCGGCACTGTTGACATTGTAGGTTGGAAGACTTTGTCATCGTTGTGCGAGCTGGCCCGTGCACTGTGAGATGGTTAGAAGCATGCCTGGCCTCACCCAATAGATGCCAGCGGCGTCCCCCCCCGCCCCCCAATGGTTGTAACAATGAAAATGCCTCTGGATATTGCCAAATGTCCCCTGGGGGTGGAGGGCAAAACCACTCCTGATTGACACCAGAGCTGTCCAAAATGCCATGTCACCAGTAAGTGATAGTTAACTCCATTCCCACAGAGACCAACTTGACTTCGTATCTGCTCTGTCTTATGGGATTCAGTTGGTAGACGTGTCCCAGACACCAGCTGGGTAGTCTCTAGCAAGAAGACTGTGGGCCATACTTTAACATTTGTTAGGAGTTCTTTACTCAGCCAGGAGAGACTCCCCCAGACTAAGGCAGACATCTTGGATAAGCCTGTTTTTTCTTTCTAATGAGCCACAGATCATGATGCATATTGAAGAACTGTTGTGGTCAATAGTGCAGCTGACCAAATATTTCTGCTCTGCCAGTTTTGGGCTCAAAGCGGGACTGAATTTCCTGGCCCCCCTTATGGTTGGGCAGTGCCTTGCAGCAAGCTCTGGCCAATAAGTTGAGTGGAGCCCTATGTTACTTTTAGGCCAGAGCACTGAGTAGATACTGAGCTTTCTCTTCCATCTGGCTTGGGGATTGGTGATGTTTGACATGGTGTTAGCTTGGCTCCCTCTGAAGCCTTAAGTCCCTTGAGTGGCCATGAGAGGCAGCACGACTGCTCACCTGCAATAAACATATAGCGTGAATAAGAAATAAACCTTACGTGTTTTAAGCCACTGAGATATTAATGTTACCTGTTAGCTTAGCATAATTCAGCTTATTCTGACTGATGTAAGAGCTGACAGACGAGAAAAAGACGGAAAAATCGATTTATGTTGAATCAAGGTCACCTGTATTAAAACAGGACATGTAATATAAAAGCACTTAGAACTTCCTTGTGTCTCAGGGTTCTCTGATTTCATTCACTGTTTAGCATTGGCAAATTGTTTCACTGTAGATTTATACATACCTGATTTGTTATATAAATTATATTATTCTATTACTCCAATCTCATTCTTTCATTCATTCAAATAACATCTATTGAACAGTAAATATATGCCAAGAATTATTTGGGATAACTTTGCACTTCATATTGTTTTTGACACCTTTTTTGTGATGACTCCAGATGGAAAATAAAAGAGGGCGTTCACTTTAATACTTAAAAAGCAAGATGTTTAGGAAATGAATTTGAAGTTGTGTGTTTTTAAACTTTCCATGGAAAGTGATTTCACACGAGTGGCCAGGAATTCCCCACCATATCACCTCCTGCCTGCTTACTTGTAAAACATGGGTGACTTTGTAGACGTCCACACAGAGTACAGGCTGAGGGACAGCATGGGAGGCAGACTGACAAGGGTTGTGTTGAGGCTTCAGAATTGGATGGATGGGTGATTTCAGGCAAGTGACTTAACCTCCTGGTGCCTTAGTTTTCTCAGCTGTAAGTGGTAATTGCAATAGTACCTGATTCTTAGGGCTGTTGTGAAGAGTAAGTAATGCAAAGCATAAAGGGCTTAGAACAGTACCTGGCACATGTTAGGTGTTTAATAAATGTCAGTTCTAACGTTTTAAAGGAACGTTCTAGTAAGTGATGAATAAAGCACTGGAGTGGGACTGTAAGTTGCAAACATCACAGAACATATCAGCTTTATTCACCATTTCATCCTAAACATCCAGCTCAGTGCTTGACACAAAGCAGATATTAAAAAAAAAATTATTAAACACACACAGGAATGAGGAGGGACGAGGAGGCCGACTCCCAGGTTCTCCTAATAACCTACCACCATTTCTGCCCTCGTCCCACACTGCGCCCAGCTGTGAGACCCTGGAATAGCTACTCTCCTAGATCTCTCCTCTCTTTTGTAAAGTGAAAGGATGACACCGAAGAGCTATGGACTGTGTAGCTGAAAACTGGAATCAATATTCTTAATGTACGCCATTCTTCAAAAAAGGACTACAAAGACATCACAACATAATTTAAAAATACTTAAAATGTGCTTGAAAATAATTAACAGTATGGAGACTCTACAAAGGTGCTCTATTATTAGTTTTAGCATTTTTCAAAAAAATTAACGGAGATTGTTTGCCTCACCAGGAAGGGCACTACAATTCACAGGCCCTAATGCCATCACTCAGGTAAGCGCTGGCTTCCCTGAGAGTTCTGTGGAGAAGGAAGAACTTTATCTTTATCTTTTGGATAAAGGGTTTTAATGTGCAAACTTGCAACTAGAAGAATAAATTCTGGAGATCTAATAGTGATTAGTCAACAATACTGTATTATGGAGTTCAAAATTTCTGAGAGAACTGATTTTAATGTTCTTGCCACAAAGGAAAGAGATGATGTGGCAGGTCTGAGCCAAAGCTACGTGCCAAACAATCATACCGTGACATGTGCATGTATCGCATTAACCCATCATACACCTTAAACTTGTACAATGTGACATGTAAGTCGTATCTCAATTAGAAAAGAAAAAAAAGAGTAATTAATGGTCTTGCAGTCATATACTTCTTGGTTTTTCGATACT
This sequence comes from Micronycteris hirsuta, assembly GCA_004026765.1. NCBI lineage: Eukaryota > Metazoa > Chordata > Mammalia > Chiroptera > Phyllostomidae > Micronycteris > Micronycteris hirsuta. The sequence continues at coordinate 24,532 of PVJI01004903.1, forward strand.
TTGTGTGCCTGTACGTGAAGGAGAAAAGTCTGACTCACCTAACAATGCAATTGATGGGACTTAAGCTTTCGGAGTCTCGGTTTCTAGAGAAACTAACAGATGGGAAAATAATACCCACTCCACTGGGATTATCCAGAGCATTACATAAAATAGCCTAACGAAAGACCAAGTAAGAAACAAACTTTCAATACATAGGAACAATTCATAGTGTAATAATCATTATAGCAAGCATTTACAAGGAAAACACTGCCTTCCAAATGGTAGCAGCATGGAGAGAAATTCTTCTGGCCGATATTGAGCAGCATATAAGTTGCTTTTACGACATGGGTAAAAGCTAATGTAGCACCTAGAAGACACAATGGGCAAAGAAGTGTATGCCTGCCGGGCAACCCGGTTTGGGAAGGGCTGGATGGTGACTTAGGGAAAAAAATAATGTTTTAACTTAGAGAACTGTGTGTCAGGAAACAAGAACATAGAAGGGTAGCATAAAATAGTGGTTAAAGTATTACCTAGCTTAATTTCTCTGTAACTCAATTTCTCCATCTGAGAAAAATGGAGAACAACGCTTAGAACAATGTCTGGAATACAGTAAGCGTATGTTAAATGAAGCAGCCTGGTGACAAGAAGGGCTGAAGTTACAAAGAATGGCCTGTCAGGAAGCCTCTGGAGGAAGGCCCGGCAAGGTGGCTTCTCGGGAGCGCAACCTGGAAAGCCATCAGGCTCATCCATCCATACGACAAATTGGGCTCCTCCTATGGTGCAAGAGGGAAGAGCTGTAGCCATAAAAGGAGTCAATTCACATTTGAAATGGCAGAGATGGACCAGAGACTAGGGTGGAAAGGAGCCCCAGTGAGACTAGGAGGCACCAGCGTGTGTGTAGATAACATGAGGCCTCTTCCTATGGGCTTCCACAGCATGCCATAATTATTTCACAGCACCCTCAGTACCCATTAATTATATGTGCGTCCCCCGAAGGCAGAGGGCCCTGAGGGTGGAAATTGAGTCCTGTTTGCCATGGAATCTCCCTTCCATGGTGTTCAGCAAGTATGTGTTGAAGTGAAGCCAACGTGAGTAATACAATAAGATTGGGCTTGTAATTATTAAGCACACAGTACTTGGGCCCCTAACTGCTCCCCACCTGACTTTCAACCCTTCGTGGTGCCCTAAACAGCTCAATGTTCACGTGTGGGAGGGGAGACTGTAATCCCAAGAACGCAGCCTTTGAGTGAAATCCTAGTCTTGTTTGCAGTGGCGGCCTCACACCACTCAACAGTGACGCTGCCTCAGAAGCGTCTGTGGAGGGCCGTCCTGCAGCCACCTTTCGGTCCAGGTATCAACTCCTCAAAGTGGCAGAGACACAACCAAACTCAGCGGTTTTGCAAATGAGCTGACTTTTCCTTCCTTCTTTCTTTACAGCCATCCACCAATCAAATTCTTTTCTGCACTTGCCTTGAGCATCTCTCTCTCACACAGCACCCTCACTAATCTCTCAGTCCCTACCTCACAGCGTCACACTTGGATGACCACCGTGGAGTCTTCCTGTGATTCTTCTACGTATCAGTGCACAATACACGTGCCTAAAATACAGTTTCATCAATTTTTCCCCTGTGCCAGATGTAGGCTCCTTATTTTTTACCTTTACCTAATTTACTTTGGTTATCAAGATCCTCCATGTTTTGGCCCTATCCTACCTATCTAAGGTACATATTACTTACTTATTCAGGTCTGCATGCTGAGTCTCTTAGTCTAGTTAGATCAGTGACCCCACAGCATCAATCACTGAAATGGCTCTCATTTAAATACAATATCTAAAATTTTCATTTCCATATACTTCGCCCATGTTGTTTCTGCTTCTGGAATATCCTAACCCTTTGGCCATTCAATTAATAATCCACATAAAACAACATATGCCAGTACTAATATATAATTGTATTATTTTGTGTTTCACTCTCTGTTTCTTGTGCTATGCACAAGTGTTCCCTCTTCAACAAGACTAAATTGCTTGAGGGCAGGGAGTTTACATTATTTTCACCCATTTATCCAACAAATAGTCACTGAGCTCCAGAACTGTGCCAGGCACTGCACTTGGCTTTGGGGTATAGCAAAGAACAAGACAGACATGACCCTGTGAAGCACCAACATTCCAGTGTGTGTGCGCATGTGCGTGTGTATGTGTGTGGGGGAATGAGGTAAAAAATCACACATAATTCTAAGATTAGAAAGTGAGGCAAGCACTGTGAAGTAAAAGCACAGGGTGCCATGAGACCATGATAAAGCTTCATATCTTGAAAGAGTATGCCCCTGAGCTAAGATAAAAAGGATCAAATAGAAACAAACAGGCAAATGTCCAAAGGCCCAAGGAAGCTTGGGACCTTGAAGGAACTGAAGAAAGGAAGATGTCCATCATCCCAGAGGGCAGGAGATGAGCCATATCCGATGAGGCTACAGAGGCACAGACTGGGTGTAGTTCTTAGCAATGAACCAGGGTCAAGAAGTACATGCTAACTGAGGGTAAACTTTAAGTGGTCTTTAAGAGTCGTCATACACGACAGTAAAGGTCCTTTCTGAACTTTTGTTGTCTGTGTATTTGGAGTTAAGAAAAAAGGCTGAACATCCAAAGCTTAAAAAATATGAACACAAGTGCTTAGGATTTTTGTTAGTTTTTAAAATCTCAGTACAAAGGGATGGACCAATGACAAGAATAATATGGACTGTGGACTACTCTACATTACAGGTTTGGTGCCAAATGCTTTACACAGGCCACCTAACAGATGGTAATGTATTTTAGTCATTACCACTGTGAGTAGGATTCAAGCCAATGACCCCAGAGGTGAGAGGTTGTATATCCAATTACAAACTTCCACTTTCCTTAAGTGTTAAGATGCCTAAAGCAATATATTGTATTTACATCTAGATGCACTGTATAAACTATATTTGATAAAAAGACATGACTTCACGTTCTCAACTTAAATTGAAGAATGCTTACTTAAGTATTTTTTTAATTGAATCCCACTTTAATGCCATCGTATAATCTTTTGGTTAACAGTGCTCATCTCAATTATTCTAACAAAGGGAAACAGGGAAATTAATACTTAAGTTGTAGAGCTTATATCATCCATAAAAATACACATGAAAAAATTCAAAATACATACCTGGGACATCTGTGAAGGTTTCTCCAAGGACAGATACGTGGAAATCGAGTCCCAAGTCCTTAAGATGCATTAATATCTTAAAAAAACTCTCTGGATCTTTATCATGCTCCCTGGAAAGAAAGACACAGAATATAACTTGCGATACCTTAGGGTATGTGTGAGGAAAAGTGTTTTCAGTTCTCACACTATCGATTCCTTCCATGGTCTATTGTTAGGAGAGCCCCTGGCATCCAAGGAGAGATTTCTCCCTATCACCTTTTATTGTAGCATCAGCCCTGAGTTTTTTCATAAATATTATTTTTCTGTCATGTATCAAAAGCCCAGTCCTATTGAAGTGTTAAGGCTCTGCACCCTTTAGTAAAGGAAAAAATCTATCATGTGTTTCACATTTTTGGGTTAAACTACAGAAAACCTAGTGTAGTTTCCTTGCCCGTAAAACGGTTAATTTCCCACTTAACGCAGGTTTTTAACAAGAGATCAGTCTTCAAAGGATGATTCTCTACCGATCATGAGAAGGTACCAAAGATGCTTTCCATTTCCATGAGGGCGAAAATCTTCCTCTGGCATTTACTGAGCCCCTGTGTGCCCACAGGAAGGCACAATTTAGGAAGAGAGATTGCAGACTCTTTCACTAATCTCTCACTTAAAATAATTGAATGGAGAATTATAAATACACCAAAGGGGGGTAGGTCTGAGTCTAAGTCCACTGAGTATTAACTTAGGAATAGAGGTTAGTCAATATATAAAAGAATGGTAATAAATATAATTCTTTCATTTCATGGAGGCTTTGAAAAACATGGATTATTTTTGTTTAGCTTGTCAGTCTTCTTTGTAAGAACAGAATGAGAGGCTAAAGGGCACTAAAATTAAAAAACAATTCACCAATTCAAGAAATCACATTAAAATGGAATGAGTTATTTTTTACATTCTAAGGTGTGAATATTCTAGTATTTCTTGTATTTAATTACACTGTTTTAAATTATCTTATTTCAGACAGATGTGGACCAGATGTCTTCAAAATATTTGTTTTTAATTTGTAATTCAGAATTTTAACTTATTTTCTATAGTACAGAGAAATAGTTATATATCAGCAATTGAATTTTTCATTTACCAGCTAATTATGTAAAATAAGTCTGTAAACTGATCAAACTGCGATATGAAATATGAAAATTACATCATTCAGGAAATCTCATGAAAAATGACATCTGCAACCTTAAACGTGTTAATTCACAATTCAGTCAATATTTTCAGTATCAAGAATTAAAACAAATGTATCTTCTGATTAACATTTTAAAACGGCATTTCTAATCTCATGGAATTGTAAATTCTTATAGAATTAGAATTCAGTAACTATTTTAAGCTCTATATCTCCGAGCTTGATTTACTTCAAATAATAAAGAGTGCAACGGCAAAGTGCTCATCCCTTTTTACGGTGATGCAGATTAAAGATATTGTCCGTGGGGAAGTTTCTGGACAGGTCTCCTATACGCCACTGCTGTCTGTGGGCATGAACAAAGACTCAAAACAGTTTGAAAGTAAAGAGTACACCATATGCTATCTCCAACCGTATCGATCAGAGGGCTGCCACTTAATTTGTAGAATGTTCTTTTAGTCTGATTCTCTTGGAAATCCTTAGATGAAAAAATGCAAACAATGTAACAATATATCTTAATGAGGAAGTGACACTATAGGGAAGGAAATTCGGTCACTCAGTTCTCTAAGTTTTTCATTTTGAATTCCAAAAATTTTGGCTATGAATCCCCAAGAGAGTATCTATTCTGAATATTTCCCACTAGTGTTTTGTTTTTTTGTTTTCTGTTAAAGTAAAAGTAGACATAGTTTGGCGTTAGTAAGAGTTTTAATGGGGTAGAAGCTGTAGTTCTTAAAAGATTCCAGTGAGTTTTCAAAGCAGCAGGCTCTATGAACCTATATTTTCAGTGTTTCTATATGAGATAAATGCATTACAATCCTATTGTATTTTTAAGATATTTTTATTGGTGGACAAAAGCTTTCATATTCAGTAATTACTTTGCATAAGAACACAAAAGAGATTTGTATGAATCTCCTCTCTTTTTGTTGAAGCTGTAAGACACAGACGAATGTAAGGTGAGATTTTTCTTTCCCCAAAATTATCTCTGAGAAGAAGAGGCATTTTGTTTTATAATCCCTACAAAGTTTCCCATAACACCAGGCACCCTCTCAATTACTTTATTTTGAACAAAGTACTCTATAGGGAAGTTGCATTAACCTGAAACAGCATCCACTGATGGGAGTTTTGGATGGTTTTAACAGAGAATGTGGTACACTGGCTTGAAAAAAAAGGAAACAAAGGAATTTAATATATGAGGGGGGCTCCCCCAAAACCAAAATTATCTTCTAGAAAGTGGGCCCTTTGTAGTACAGAGTTCTCCTGCTACCTGACTGTCCTAGGAACCCATTCGTACTGGTGCACCAGCTGGCATTGTCATGAGAAGCTTCGTTCGGCTTCAGTGAATTTTTTTTGAAGACTCTTCCAATGCGTTTGCCCATTTCATGACGGGTGATTTACAAGCGCACCTGCCACACCGCGCTGAGTGTTCAGCAGTTTAGGACCAAAAGCGGCATGACCCTCCTGCCCCACCTTCTCCATTCACCTGATCTCACTTTGAACAACGTTCTGCTGTTTCCCCTGAATGAAAACAGTGCTCGAAATGGAAACATTTTGGTGATGTGGAAGTGGTGAAACAAAAAACAGCAGGAGCACTAAAAGGCATCAAAATCAATGAGTTCAAAAACTATTCTGAGCAGGAGGAAAAATGTCTCGGTGAGTGTGTTGCATCAAATGTGGAGTACTTTGAGGTGACTGAAGTTTAAATGTATAAGAATAAATATACATTTTTTCAAAATAAATTCTGGGTTTTTTTGGGCCCCCCTGTAATACTGGGTTAGTAATTATTTGGGAGACATGACCTAACAATTCAAAAAGTTGGATATGTCAAAACATTTCAAAGATCACTAAAAATACTAATAGCGGTTACTGAAGATCCAGAATAGTAAGTGGGTTTTTACAGTTCGGGAAAAGACTTCCAGTGATGGCATCGCAGACTCTCACAAGCCTTGCAGCTCACACCACTCAGACTGAATTCCAGGTGACAGGTGACGGAAGCATGCCAGCTGCTGAAAAGGTGCCACCATCTGAAGTCAGAATCCACTGGAGGAGCCGTCGGATTAAACTGTTTGATGAAAATATAAGGGTGGAAAAAGCAATGCCTCTGAAAATATTCTACATGACGTGTTTTAAAGTATTAGTTAGATCTAAATTAGTAGTTTACATATTATAAGTAGACACCTGACTATGTCTTCTATGTCCCTCAAAGTTTAAATAGTCAGTTTATCCAAATTTTTGTCTCAATTTTCTCTTTAGAAAAAATGGGAACAGCCTAACATTCAGAAATCATCGAAGGTGGACACAAATACTTTGCCCCAGACATAAAACAAGGAGTGGATATACCAGCGGCAGAGCTCAGTACTTCCTGCGCAGCAAGGAACTCATTCCACATATCCAAGGATCATCCATGGATCTTATGCCAGCACCCGTGATATTAATGAGGCCATTTAGCGGAATGTGTGAATCTGTATTAACTTCCTTTCTAAGAAATTGAATGTGAAGCTCTCGTACTTATGATTTAGCATAAAGCATTAAATGTAAGATGGGAGACTTACAAAATTATATTAAGTGACCTTGTCTGCCAATAGCTGTCAAGAGTAAACACACATTTCATAATATATTCAATTCTCTATAAACACTTTGTAGACTTACGGGCTCCCTAAACACTCTTCTCTTTCATCCATTGCTGGTAGGAATGTAAATTGGAATAATATTTGAGAGGGCAATTTGGTAATGTACATAATTCAACCTTAAAATGTATACAGTTTTTGCCCCAGTGATTCCAGCTTAGAAAAGTTACACTATAAACTAATCGAAGAGGTGCACAGAAATTCACCCAGAGTGCAGTCACCGTGGGGCTGTTTCTAATGGCAACTTCTGTAAACAAACGAATGAAGATGATGAAGAAATGCATTCTGATGCATACATATGACACAACACCATGCAGTCACTGAAAATAATGCTGTAGAAGTATATTTCCTGACATGGAAAATATTCAAGAAATACTGGTGCCAAGTAAAAGGGAAGTGACAGAGTAGTATATATTACATGCGCCGTTTTGTAAGACAAATGAATGTGTGTGCCCAGAAAACGTTTGGGATGAACTATACCAAAATATTAACCGGGTTGAAATGCTTCTTTTTTATATGCTTTCTATAGTTTTTTTTTTTTTTTTTTTTTACAAACTTTAACAAACAGAAATCACTTTAATATTGTAAGGAACAAACTCTAACATTCTGCCATAAAATTGCATTCACAGGATTTTCACTTAACTCTGTAACATTTTCAGTATTTACAGTAGCAGAATTCCTCATTTCCTGTGACCCCCCTACATTCGACAGCTGCCCATCAGCAAACTTGATTCTTCATAAAACATTCCAGAAGAAGAGCCGGAGTCCAGGCTTCCAAACAATCCTACGTTCCTGACTAGGTAAGAACGAAACCATCTGGCTGGGAACCCAGTCCTCCCCAGCCCGACTGCAGCAGAAGAGACCAGCACGGAAATATTTCCGGCTTCCTGGAAGCAGCAGATACAGCGAGAACAGCTTTTATTCCCAAATATTATTCAGAACATTTGAAAAGCATAAACTGTTTCCATGTGTTTTTTCTTCTATATCTGTTCTCTCTCTGTTGCCTTTCCTATTTAGTCTTTTAGAGCTGAATTTCTTCCTACTCCTAATTTAACATTCATTCAGTAAATATTTATTGAGGATTGCTAAGTTCTCCATACTCGTCACTTGTACTCAATGCTACCCTTTCCCATTTTCCCACACAACTTTATACCTGGGCAGAAACCTGGCTTTTTATAGATGCTATCACTTTCCTAGCAGCACGTCCCTCTGGACTGAGAGTTCCATGAGGGAAACATAAGCGATGTCTGTTTTGTTCTTTCCCAATTAACCAGTGGCTTGAGTGGCAGATAAGACTCGTATTCATCAACAACTGGTTTTCTTTCATTTTTGGCACACAGAAGACTCCAGTTTTTTCCCCTTGAAGCAGGGGAGGCCACAGGACTAGTTCTGACCAATGGGTTACAAGCTGATTGTTGAGCGGCACTTCCAGGTAGAGATATCTAAGAGCAGTTCGGGACAGCAGTCTGTGCTGCAGTGATCCCTACAGAAGTCTCACTTTAACCTAAGATGGTTAAGGTCAGAGAGTGAGGTGGTTGGATTGCGGCGTAGAGGTGAGTTGCCCTGTAAAACTACCATACCTGCAGCAGACCTTGAGTTAGTAAAAGAAGGAAACTTTTGTTGTATTTAAGCAACTGGGATTTTTTTTGGAGGGGGTCTTCACTACAGCAGCATACATTTTCTGTGGCACAAAACATTTTCTGTGGCACAAAATAGGCTGCTCTAAAATATCTGTTGAATAAATAAAGGCATCACAAAAATGAATTACATTTATAGATCTCCTACTATGTTCAAAATTCCATGTCAGGCACCTGATCATAATCTCACTGAAGCCTCTCAACCAAGGGACATACAAATAAATTATTTCTTTATCTAAGATCACACAGGAGAAATTAAGTCTGTATTTGAAATCATGTCTTATCACTCCACAGTCATACTCTTTCTTCTATATGGTTTGGACTTTTTTCTTTCTTTCTTCCAACATATAATGAGAAGAAAAAGAACTGGAACTTTCAGTCCATGGTTTCATCTCCAGATCACCGAGTTATGCACTTTCCTTAGATTCTCGTTCTGTGGGGCTAAAACCCTTTAGATAAAACAGGAAGGAATATGGAGAAGTCAGAGGGAATGATGACCTCTCCAATACCACGGTTGCAAACTTCTTCACCTTTCTGACACTCTGCTAATCTCCATCTTTCCTTCCTCGTTATGAGGTTCTGCTTTACTTCCAAGTTTAGAAATGTGTTCCTTCCTCAGAAACACAAGACTTCTATTTACCATCCCTGGTTACGATCATTTATTTCTCCATTACTCAAAACTTTTCAGTCTCCTCTACATGCCTGACATACCAGTAGTTTGGGTTTTCTCCATATGTGCTGCTTCTGCTTCTTAAATGGGGCTTCAGTTGGACTTCAGCCAATAGTCTTATTAATCACCACCTTCTCCGCTTCCCTCCCCACCCCCGTCAGTCAGTGCCTCTCTTCCTCTAACTTTACTAGCCCTCTCCACCATGATTACTTATAGTTGATCAAGACTAAGACTATGTACTACGGCTCTCTCTCATTTTCTTCATCTTTGATATTTGTGGTACTTTAATACTTTAGAAATGTAACCAATTCCTTCCATCCTCCCCTCCACCTCCAACGTATTCAAGATGCAAAGATGTTTTATGTTCATTGCTTTAGGAAAGGCATGGGAACAGCACGCCTCCCGTCCCACGCCAACCCTCAAAGGTGACCAGAAAGAGGTGCCGTATTCTTGGTTGATTACGAAAATAAAAAACAAAAAAACAAAACCTTTGTAGAAATTGTGAGGATTTCGGACAGGTACAAGTAGTTAGGAAAAATGCTATGAGACTGCAGCATACCCCCTCCCGCCCTGTGTCACCATCCCCCGCTGGCTGGAAGCACGAAGGACTGATGATGGGGAGCTGAGCAGAACGGGACTCTGAGCATCCCAGAGGCCATGCGCAGTGCTTCCTGGATTAGCAGCCTGGGGAAGAACCACGACTCCAGAGTGAACATCTCACTGTATGCATCTAGACAGACAGTACTGGGGACATTTGTGAGAGATTCTTGAATTGTGGCAGTCATAAAAGTGGAACCACGATTTCTGTGAATGTCTTAGAAGAATCACAAAGCAGCTGGCAGATAGAGGCAAGGGATCCCTCACCAGTAACCTGTGAGGGATGGAGACCAGGAAGATGGAAGACAGAGAATCTTGAACTGCCTGAGCTTTCTATCACCATATTGGAATGGTCTACTGCAGAGAAATTAAGGTATAGAAAAATAAAATTCTACTTTATGCATATCAGGGTTTCATGCCAACTGCATATTTATATCATCTTTCCTTTTAATAGCAGAGGGAGAGACGCCTTTCAAAATTCAAAGTCTATTAGAGCTCTAGATGTTCTACTTTGCTTCTCTTTGAGAGATATGTGTTCTCATATGCAGTTTCCTTCCTAAAACCGTTCCTACTCCACATTTTCTTCATTTATATATTTGGCATTTTAAGTCATCCCTTTTGCCTGACAACATTTATTGACAGCAGCAGTTCCAACAATGTACTCTGTCTAGGTGACTTTTCACAGGGCATCTTAGAGCATTAGCTGTGTCCCTCTTTTCCTGTCTCCTGTGTTTGTGTTCCTACAGCTCTGTGCCCGTTCTCCCATTTGCCCATTCTCTTGGATCAAAGTGCTCCGGACACCTCCAATTTCCAACTCTGCTCCATGCATCCCCATTCATTTTATGGTTTCTCCAACTTTGATATCACTGTCCACACTCCACTTTCTTAGAAAGGATCCTTGCTTGGTTTCCAAGTAGTGCAATCAGACTAACCTAATGATCTTCTCCCAATTTTATCTGCCCACTCATTCCATCCCGAAGGCCACCCAGGAAAACCATATTCGACATGTCATTTTTCCCACTAGGTCTCACAACATGATTTGTTTTTAAATCTCCCCACTGCTAAAAGCTCAGACCCCCCAGGTTGTTTCTCTTAGCAATGATTTCAACTCTCCCTGGATATTGAATACAGTAATTTCATTCAGTTAACTTGCCAATGAGCTCTCTTCCTCTGCTACCCTGGCCAGGAAGCTGTAGACATCCGTGCCTCAAAGAACTGGTAGGTTAGGAAGTGTCTTAATTAAGATGAATTGGGTCTTCCCCACCCCTGAGAAGTTACTTAGGCAGCAGCCACCATTCCGCATATTTTAAACCATCATACTGTAATTACTTCCTCTCAGACCTGGAGGTTCTTTGAAACAACTCTTCCCCCTCCCCAGCGCATTACTGTCTATTCCCTCAGTAACAATCTCCCTGCTGAATGTGGTGATTGGGCTGTAATGTGAAACTAACTAATCACTTAGATTTTCTTTTGGATTACAATATTTCCCTCCAAGGGATATGTAGAAATACATTCAAAACTGCTTGCTAGTTATCCTGAGAGCTACCCCTGTAGTTCACCTCTTATAGTCAGAAACTTCTCCCTGGGCACATTTAGGAATTCTTTGACGTCCCGGAGAATTGCGTTTCCACCTCTCGGAGAGGAACACGTATGATTCTTGCTTCCTGTTTTACTCTGACTGCCAGGAAGCTTACATTCAGGTTTTAAAGTGCTCGATCTCAGCAACTATCAGATGGAAATAATAATACAGAAAAATACTAGAACAGAAATTAAAAAAAAAAAACAACTCACTGGAAGGGACCACTAGGAGGGGATTTGCCCAGCCTGAACAACAGAGAGAAAAATAGAAAAAAAAAATTAAAGAAATGAAAAAAGACCTGAACCTCAGGAAGCTGTGAGATAAAACAGAAGATCCAACATTTGCATCATCAGAGTCCCGCAGGGGGCTCTGTATTTCTTATAATGGCATGAGAATGTACAATTATTTCAACACAAAGTTCAATTGTAAAACATACACACCCATTGTTATAAAGTACAAGTAATTCAGAAATACATGAAGCATTGACAACCCTGTTCCTCACCCCTTCTGATTCTATTACTACTCAGATGACACCACTACTAACAGCTGTTTGGTGGGTGGGCTTCCAGAGCTATTTCTATGCATATGCAAACATATAGACTTGTGTGTGTGTGTTTTCACACATACTCTCTTTACTCCATTTAAATAGGACACCAGTACCAGTCGTTTCGCACTTCCCCTCTCACTAAGTACCTAATAGAAATCTATGTACATCAGTGCAGAGATATTTCATTTTAAATGGTTACATAATAGTTCATAATTTTAAAGTAAATTGTCCTACTAAATTAGCACATTTGTTTCTAATTTTTGATGTTTCAAATGATACTAAAAGTGACATCAAGTTGTCTTTATAATATTAAAATTTCTCTTTTGTAGAATTCTTAATCTATTCTTATTTTTACTCCTATTTTGCAAATGTAGCCATTCCAAATCTCTGTCCAAGGCCGTTTCCCCCCTTCCTGCAGTGTTCACCTTCCTTTCGGAACTATCCTACTTTCAAAATTTTATGTACTCACTTCTACTATAATTTGCAAGAGGGCAGAGCTCATGTCTTTGCTTGCCTTGTATTCCCCATGTCTAGAACGAGGCCCTGCACAGAGTTTAAAAAGTTACTAAACCCAGTTGATTCTAAAACTACATCACTTCCTGTGAATCTAATCTTTTTATCCCCTCCTGCTGTCATTTATTATTTTACTCTTTATATAACCAGATGGAGATATATATATATATATATATATATGATCTTCCAATGACAACTCATGTATAATCTTGGACTTAAAGACTAACCTGCTGCTTCATCAAACACAGCACTACTGGCCACACTCTTCTCTAGTGTCCACATGTCCTTATTTCTCTCGGTATTCCAGGATCCCAAGCCTGACAGACACATTTCTGAACACGAAGGCTCCTTCCAATTTGTCTTGCCAATCACCTTATCACCAACTTTGCCATTTCTTCCTATTCAAATAGTTGACAATTTGCTTGACAATCTCCATTTTCATAGTTCAACGTTATCACTTCATACCTTGGCAACACCACTAAGCTCACCCCCCTCTGCCAATTCAGCTTCCAAGAAACTGTTAAGTCATCCTCTTTAACAGGATTTTCTTTACATATTTCTTCTTTGAAATGTCACTAACTAGACACCATTAAATTGAAATTAACCTGGCCAATCCAACATTCAAATATGCATTTTCATCAGTCACTTGCCCCTACTAGTCCCCCAAATGAGGGCTGATACTCATTCATTCTCATTCTGTTTTTCTCTCCACTGTTTTCAGTCCACAGCTCTTGAGCCTACAATTGTGGAAGCTGGAACACATCCTCCTCGCCTCTCTGCCACTCCTAGCCCATTATCTCCTTCACTGACTTTGAATTTACTGTGACCTGTAATCACCCCTGTGATACCTCATCTCACTCGGAATCACTTTTGCACTAATGTTCATAAGCTACTGATGATGTCATGAATATGTTCTTTTACATTGCTTTATATTTATTTGTATGTTGTCCTTGTATACTTATTTAGAAAGCTCCACAATGTCAGAGAAATCTTTTGACCCTAGAAATTGGTGGACACTCAAAGTGTGACTCTGGAATGAGTGAATGATGGTTCTGGCATGGCCCCATAGACACAGTTAGATATTTAAAACTCTGATAGGATGGATACGTGTATGAAATGACATGAAGTATCATGTTTTTTTAAATGGAGAATTAGACATGGTCTGGATTATTAGATGCCTTTCATTGAAATGGATTTCAATTCTTAATAACAGGTTTTCATATTCAGTTGTGGACATTTCGTCACATCTAGAAATGACAAGGACTTCAATCATGTGGGAAAGAACCATAATTTGAAGAAGGAAAATCCATTTCAAAATTTCCTTTTGATTTAAAAGTGTTAAAAATAGAAACGGACAGAGTGATTCATAAGAAATCTCACCAATGGAAGAAAAATGCTAAAATTCTGTCCACTTCACATACTATGTCTCGTTTCTAGACCCAAGTGAGACTGCCGTGTTTTCTGGCTGACAAAGAGATCTCCTAGAAGACACAGCCTCCCTGAGTCAGCAGCAACTGCTGCGGTACCAGATTGCCATGGCGATGACTGGGGAAAAGGAGGAGCACAATATGGAATGTCTGTTCTATAAAGACCTGCGCAAAAGGATGTGTTCTTTTTGTTACATATGTTGCATTTTTTCATTTTATAAACAGTATTAATTATGTATTTCTTCTTTTCTACTACATTCTTATAAATGGAATAAATCTGTGTTATTCTACTTAATCCTTTTCACATATGTACGAAAAGTTCAGTCCCAAATCTTGTTCGTCCAGTCTTTCCTTGCTCATTATTTAAAGTTATTAAGATCTACTCATATTAGTTATCAAAGGTAGACTAATTATTCATATGGAAAAGAATAAAAGATTCTGAATTTGTAATAACATCACATGCTATAAATTTGCTATATCACTTAAGAAAAGTTTCTCCAGAATGAGAAGACTCATGAACCAGAGTCTCAATGAATTAAATGTGCTTACTGCCAGTAGGTATCAGAACAATTTATTTCTGGTAAAGGATGCACAACAAAGAATAGTCAACTGTACTACACAGTATAATTGGTGAGAGATTATTTTTTTTAAGATTTTATTTATCTATTTTCAGAGAGAGGAGAAGGGAGAGAGAAAGAGCAATGTATGGTTGCCTCTCACATGGACCTCACTGGGAACCTGGCCCGCAACCCAGGCATGTGCCCCGACTGGGAATCAAACCGGGACCCTCTGGTTCCCAGCCCGCGCTCAATCCACTGAGCCACACCAGCTGGGCCAGATTATTTTGATTAATTACTTTTCTTTAGAAATGTCTGTAAACCCCCCAAAAGAAAAGCTTATTGAATGCTAATAACAATCAATCCATTTATGACTGTAGTTCTGAAGGTTAGTGTTATCAGAATATGTGAAGGAAAATAGCTTACATGGTCAATACACCCTAGTAAAAAAAGGATTAAATCCTAGTTCTGATATTTAGTAACTATAATCCAGGGCAAACTACCAAACCAGTCTTAGATTTAATTTCCTCATCTGTAACAATCTGGCTAATAACACTCAGTTCAAAGAGCTGTTGAGGGGATTAAGTGAGATGATGAATATGAAACAATTTGTAGTGTTTGGCAAACAGAAAATATATACTACAGGATGGCCATAATTATTGTTATAATAATTATTATAATCATTGTTTTCTTTTTCATTTACAGAAATGGGAATTTAAGATTATGTAGTGAGTTTAATAGTCACCATAATTGGACAAAACATAAAATTTTCTATACTTTACAATCAGTTATAGTAAGCAGAATGTACCCTTGTTTAGTGTCTAATGTTTACCTTGACAATTGTACATAAAGGCATCTAAAGTGGCAACTATTACATATGCAAACAACATAGTAAGCACTCAATATATGGCGTTTTTCACAGCAGAGTTACAAACATGGTTTGAAGTAAAATGTGTTCATGTGTAAAGGCACATCTGTAATTGAATTTTTCTTCTCAGCATTCTATCCTTAATCCTGTCAAATGCCACAGCTAGCCCATCACCTTCACATCCACACTCAGTCCCTGCACCAACTCCTCATTGCCACCCAAATGTGCCGTTCCTTTCTGGATAGAGTTCAGATATTCACCTTTTCTTCCCAGAACTAACATAACATCACACCAAATCACGTTTTTGTAATAATTACAACTGAAGTTGGGGGAGTAAATTGTCATTTTTCCCTTTCTCCTCTTGGAAATTATCCAAAAGCAACAGGAGTTCTAGAAACAGAGCACAAACATAATCTTCCACAACAAAGATATCAAAAGCCACGAACCACACAACAGGGAAAAAGCTGCCCAAAATGATGACGTTCAAGCAGGGGTACAGGTGGCAGCAGCACGAGGATTCCCGGCGGGGTGGGCAGAAGGACTTGTCCAAGGTGAAGAGTGTGACCAGGTGTGAGGCCCAAAATCCCTCGCTTGCAAAACCTCAGCAGGGTTTGTGTGCCGGTGATGCTGATTCCCTGTGCCTGGGTCAGTCTTGGGAAGCACAGAACAAAGTGCTAGGTAAGAGACCAGACAGAGGCATTTTTGCAAGAAGTATTCCAGTTGATAAACATCATGTCTGGGAGGATTACAGAAGTGCATTGGCTGGTACACATGAAACCATTTTTTTCCTGACTACATAATTCATTAATTTTCACAAATTAGAATGGCACTGAATGCTGAATTTCCCATAAACATTCTAGAACAAAGGTAACCTTTTAAGAAAGGTAAATATTAAAAAAATACTGTTTCTTTTGCTTTAGACTCAAATGTCAAGAAAATGTTTTTATTTTTTTTTTAAGATTTTATTTTTTATTTTTAGAGAGAGTGGAAGGGAGGGAGACAGAGAAGGAGAGAAAAAGCAATTTATGGTTGCTTCTCACATGGCTCTCACTGCGGACCTGACCCGCAACCCAGGCATGCGCCCTGACTGGAAATCGAACCAGGACCCTTTGGTTCCCAGCCCACGCTCAATCCACTGAGCTACGCCAGCCAGGGCTATTTTTATTTTTTTAAAAAATGGAATCTATATCATACTTTCAAATGAGAACTTACCCAAAGATTATTCAGTAGTACGCGTATATTCATTTGTGACACTATTTTCATTAGGAAAAAGTCCATATGTATTCTAGAGAGCAGTGTGTATTAGATGACCAGAAGTAAAGAATTATTATTTGATTTTTTTGGTGTCCTATCCTGAATATTTTAATTTTGTATTATATTTCTTTACTTTTAATACTTTTGACAGTTATTTAAACTTAAAAGTTAGTTTATATATTAGTATATTCTAGATTTAGAAGTATTAAAATGAGGTACAATTTCAACCATTTAAGTCCAAGAAGGAAATTAGTGGTTTAATATCTTTGTTGCGTCTATAGAACAGATTGATAATCCATGCCTCTTATTGAGTTTCCATCTGTAAACTGGATTCCACAGAATACCATGCTTGAGGAGAGATTATATAGGGGTCTTTCCTTGAACGTTAATTACCTCGAGGAAGGATGCTACGTAGACAAGCTTCACATTCGAAATAATATACAACAAAGCCTTGTGGTTGGGTCCATTTAATTGGTACTATTTTTAACAGTGTATTAATTAATGCACAAAAAAATCAGGAAAACCACAAATTCTCTTATCAAGGATATGTTTCTGGCCCTAGGACAAAAATATCCTTGTCTAATGTAAGAAATTTATTCAATAAAGGGGAACTGAGTGCCCCTGTGTGCCAGCCAGAACTTGTACACAGCACTGGGACGCAAATAGGATTCATGACAGCAGGAGACCCAATCCTCAAGGAATCTAAGTTGCAGTCAGATTTCTCTAGTCGGATTCTAGTCTTATCTCTCAGATCATAGCACAGACCCTGTTGCCCCTGTGCTATGATCTGAGAGATAGAAGGAAAGTCCACTGCCTCCCAGACCTCTTCTATGGCTATTAACACCCGAAGTTCCTTCAGGCTGAAGCCTTTTTAGCAAGGTGCTTCGGTCATAGTAGATATGTACTAAATATTATTTGATGGCTTGATGGTTAGATGAATAAGTGTAAATTCCCTTTTGGGGTTTCATTTTGGAAAAGCAGGTAAACAAGCAACCTTTTTAAAATGTAAATACCCTAGGGGAGATAAGACATTAGTTATTAGCAAGACTTGATACAGTAGTGTGATTTAATTTAATAGTATGTGTGTCTACTCATGTGTATCTTGTATTCTTTGGGGATCAAACTATTGAAACACCACTAAGAACGTAAATTCACATGGTTAAAGTAGGACCGTCAAAAGGACAAGACTTTGAAATATGGAGAATGTACAGGGTGAGAACCATGTGAAATATCAAACAAAAGGAAGTTCTGGGTGCCTTTCTAAGAGCTGAAAGGCTTGTGCTAGCAGGAAGGTATTACGTCATATATAAACCTGAGGGGGCAGTGCCTCCTGTGGAGAAACATCACCCATTCCACATTTCCTGGAGGCTGGCTCTTAAAGTAAGAACTGAGTCTGCAACAGGTGCTTTTAAAGTGGCCTCTGGGTCAGGGGGTCGGCGCTCTGGCACAAGAGACAACCAGAGCTTTCTACGATCTCCCCTAGAGCAGGAGACATCAAGCTGCCACCCCGCAACTCTGCTCCAAAACACAAGGGAGCATGTCCGCCAGATCCTTGGCCTCCGTTTTTGGGTTACGAAGGGAAACACGAAGGAAAGCAGTCCTGCCAGTTCTGGTGGACTCGCCCTGGGTTCCCAGAGTACAGGTGCACATTCAGTTTAGTTCGGTGATCTTTCTTACAACTTGTGTGGCTCAGGACTGAGAAGTCATGTATCTAATAGGATCCCTCTCTCAATTATCCTGGCTTCCTCAGTGAAGCCTTGCCTCACTTTTCCAGGCAGAATGAGTTGCTTCCTCTTTGGGGCTTTCACTTATTATGTTGTACTGCAATTATCTGGGAGCTCTCTGAGGCAGGGGTCTCAAAAGAAGCCCTATCAATACATGTGTAGAAGGATAATATTTGAAGTATTAATCAATGTACTTAATGGACTTCCTCCCTTGGCATTTCTTACTTTGCAAATCCACTCCTCCCCACTGCAGCTCCCTCCCCCGGCATTGGGAGCAAGGATATGCTACATTCTCTGCCCTTCAGGTAAGGTTATTAAACAGGAATGCAAAAAGAAGCCAAAACAAATACTTCATTCTTGATTTTACACTAACATTCCGATGCTGAGGGCTAAACAACAGTTTTGGAGAATAATACTAAGTAGGTTTTTCTCAACACACTCCCTGCTTACAACCTCCCTCACCCACACTACTGGAAAAAAAAAAGAAAAAAATCTCTGGGCCGAGGGAGGCAAGTTAGAGAGGCTAGAGATCCTCAGTAAGAAGATGTCCAAGGTTGAGAATTGGGAGAAACAGGGCCACAGAGAGAGTTAGATGGGAGAATGACCCTGGTCTTTTGCTTTTTCTTCTAGAATCCAGGGAGCAGCAGCTTTGCAGGGGCTACTGTGGCCAGGAGGGTTGAGATCCACTGAGGAAAATAAATCGCTTAGGTCCTCAGGAAAATAAATCACTTATGTTGGGGGCGGGGGACTGAAAGCAAGTTTGCTGAGTTTTCTGAGGTTCAAAAGCAGCATGTGAGAGCGAAAAACTTTCCAAAGGCCCTGAGTGACATGGAGCTGCCTGATGGAGGCAGTGTACGGGGGGTGGGGGGGTGGTTCCATCACACTGAGGGGCCCCTGCAGTGCACAGTGGCGTGAACAACGAAGTATGTCAGCAGATGGGAACATAACACAGTAGACGCCAGAGAGTAGACTCTGTGAGGTGATCAGCAAGAACCAGACAGGACAATATTCTTTCCAGAGGACACCAGTGTGGCCATGAGTCAACTGAAAACAAGCCATCTCCCCTGATGCTCCAAAGCATCCTTAGAACTTAAGTGTTACTCATAGGGTAAAAAGGAGAACTTAAAATTTAGTGAATTACCGTGAACTCACTGAGAATGTTAAGGTAAATGAGTTTGGTTATAGAGAAACAAAGATTAATAATAATGTCAAAAACTTATATAGTGCTTATAAGGATCACTGGGGTGCATTAAATCACTTTATGCTCACAACTCTATGTGGGACGTACCTACCATTCTCCTACTTAATCTATAGACAAGGAAACTGAAGCTTGGCAAAGTTAAGCAACTTGCCCCTGTTGCCCAACCGACCCGGTGGTAAGGGACAGATGTGGCTTCAACGCAGGCAGTGCGGCTGCCACTTGTGCTTGGCCGTCACATACAATCTGGCACACGGGGGCGGTGGGGTGGCTGACTGCCTCGCCTCACATAAGTAAATATGTGATCGATGTGTGAATAAAGGAGTGAGTAAAGTGTTATATCTTGGATTCCTTGTTCTTGATACACAATTCATGTTCATTTAACATGGCTTTTATGCTAAATTACAAATTTTAAAAGGGCAAGATTATTCTAATACATTTTAAAAATAAATGCCTTCCAATAAACATTTTAGGTTAAGAAATGAATGTGCCTTATTGTCTCTGTAATTTTATTTAAGACATTCCTACTGAATCATCTTTCCCCAACCCAAGTCAGATTGCGAGATACTTTGTTTTAGTCTTCCATACTTTTTAGTCATTTCATCTACTATAATTATATTCTATTTGGTCTTAGTGCTTTTAAATCCTTACCTACCTAAATAATCCACATGTTAAGACTCCCTAGTTCCTAATATGCACCTACTATATTATATAAAGAATTCTTAACTGTTGATTCCTTAATGTAAGAAGTGTCCATTCATAGAACTGCTTATTTGATGGTAATTATAAAGCTAAACAATAATTTTAACCATGTAAAGCTTTGTTTTATTTAAATTCCAAAGAAGTGTATGCAAGACAAATAGAGCCCTGAGAGAGGTTTACGTAAGATGGAAAGGGACGTGACAGGTAAGTGTCCCTCTCAAACACCCGTGTCCTCTCACGACCAGTTCTCCGTTGCAAGGCAGACAGAGAAAGCCTGAGCTGGCCTCAGAGAGCGGTGATGGTTTAGACAAACACGGAGGGCAAAGGACGGCACTGCGGGTGGGGAATAGAACAGAAACAAACGCACTGAGTGGGGAAAAAAGCAAAGTAAGTATACTCTCCAGCTGCTTGATTCACGCACACTTAGAGACACAGATATGTATATTTGTTTATGTTTCAAGTTCTAGAAAGTGAGAAGGGGCTGTGCTGTAGAGGAAGAACTGCAAAGTGATGGCCATGAATTGTAGTCAGTAAGAGCTGAGCAGGCTGCCAGCCCCGATGGAAGTTAGTTACCACAGTTCCCAGCTAGCCTTTTCACTCATTCAAGTGACCAGCCTGGTGACTTTGTGATCCTGGAGCAGCGGTTCTCGGTCCTGCATGATGCAAATCCTAAGGGAACGATCAGAAACACCAGCACCTGGGCTCCACCTCAGACCCACACAATCAGAACCCCGCAGGGCACAGCTTGCACTGAGATATTTGCTAATGTTGAGCATCAACATTATTTTTCTAAGGTTCAGCATCGCTGTCTCATGAGGTGTTAAAACTGACAGATGAAGGCAATTCTGGTTTAAATTTTTTTTTCTTGAAGATTAGTAGTCTTCAGTCCCAGCTACACATTAGATTTGACTGGGATGCTTAAAAAAATGGACTGAAGGGCCCTACTTTCAGAAATTCTGGTTTAATTGGCACTAGGGGGACAGGCATCCTTAATTTAACAAAAAAAACCTCCTTATTTCACCAAGCAGCCAGATTGGGATCACTGATATAGGAGAGTGAAGCCATAGAAGGACTCTGAGCAAAATGGCATGGAGAAGGTACTGTGTTTGGATATTCGCCCTACATATGAACTGGAGGCGCTGAGGCCGGCGAGGAGAAGGCTATTAGAGTACTCAGGTTTACACTGGTGTGGCCTGGAGCCGGAAGTATGACGCAGCAGTAACACTCAGCAGTATGACACAGACGAGAACTCACGAGACACCTGTTGTGAAGAGCTATGTAATTGTCACGTATTAGCATAATTCCCATGCAGTTTCCAAGTTTCACATTGGCCCTGAAACAAGTCCAAAACCTGACATCAAGCTACCGGAGTGATCTAACAAACAAGCAACCTTAACTGAGAATTTAGTTTGAAGTAGTGCTGGGCTGGAAGTTCCAGTAGACTTCTGAGAGAGACAAATGCACACCTCTGGAGAAATGCAGATACAACTCAGGCAATTCTTAAAGAACTCCCTTTGATAAAGTTCCAGAAAATATGAGCTCGTGGTCAAAATAAAAAAAGAAACACAGGAAACAAGGCACCATGAGCAACAAGAAAAAAAGACAGCAGACACTACAAAGGTTCCATTTTTAGAATGATCAAACAGGGAATATAAAAGTAGTATGCCTGAAATATCTTCAGAAACAAGAAATTATATGAAGAGCAAGGGACTATTAAAATGCTCAAACAGTTTTGAAAAAGAACAAAAATAAGTCTGAGCAATAAAAACATATAATGATTGAAATAAAGAAAGACTTAGTAAACTCAAAGACAAGACAGACCTGAAGAAATTAGCGAGGATCCAGTACATAGAGTAAAAAGATGTGGAAAATATGAAAGAAAGGTTAAAAAATAAAAAAGATTAAGAAATAGATCAAGATACAGAAGCCTAAAAGGCGAGGAGAGAGAATGAGGCCGAGGCAGTATTTGCAGATATAATAGTGGATATTTCCCAGAAGTGATGAAAGGCATCAGTTTGAAGATTTTAAAGTCTAAAAAATTCCAAGTAAGACGAAAAAAGAAATCCATTCCTACGTACAGTGTAGTGAAAAAAAAGCACACCAAGGACAAAGACAAGATCTTTCAAGTAACCAGAGAAAGAAGCCTGATTATGTGACTTGTCCATAGCAAAACAGAGCTGAGAATGAAATCGCAACCTAGAATTGTATACTCAGAAAAAAATCTCCGAAGAACAATAGATAAATAAAAGATATTTTCAGATGAATTTGTCCCCAACAGTTTCTCACTAAAAGGAACTCTTAAGGGTGTTCTTCAGGCAGAAGGAAAGGTCTAATGTGCAAGAGGGAATAACCAGCAGAGAAAGAGGTAAATATAAGGGTAAGTTTGTATGTTAAAATCATTAGAGTGATTACTTAAAAGCATCAAAATAACTTGTAAGTTTCAAACAAGTAGACTGATAGATGGAATGAAAGAAATTTCAAAAATGGCAATTATGTATGGTAGATTTCTGCAGTGAGTTTTTAAAAAAATGTCCTCATTTGCACTTTTCTGTATTGCATAAAGCATTTTTAATGAGCATGTAATGTTTATAAAAAAGTTACATGTCACTCTGTTTTTGCACTTCTCCCTTGTAACACTTATCTCAGGTGAATTTTATTTGATAAGTATCTGTCGTAAGCTCAAAGCAGGCAAGGACTGTGTGTGTGAACTTTTCCTTACTATTTTATCTTCAATGTTAATTCACTATCTGACATGCAGTATATGCTCAAAAAGTATAAAATGAATGAATGGCTCCATACTGATTGCATGTGCAACTTGTGTCAGGTTGAATAATGTCCCTCTCCCTCAAAGGTCACCACATCCTTGGAACCTGTAAATGTTACCTGAATGGGAACAAATGAGTTCCCAGGTGTAATTAAGGATCTTGAGATAGGGAGACTATCCTGGAATGTCTGGGTGGGCCCTAAATGCAGTCACATGTGTACTAATAAGAGGGAGGCGAAGAGAGGGTTGACACAGACAGAAGAGAAAAGGGCACGTGACCCCAGGGGCAGAGAAGGTAGGGATACGGCCAGAAACTAAGGACTGTTGGCAGCCAACAGAAACTTGGAGAGGCAGAATGGTTTCTTCCCTAGACCCTCGGAGGGAACGAGGCCCCACCGACACCTCGATTTTCACCCAGTGACACCAATTTCAGACTCCTGGCCTCCAGGATTGTGAGAATAAGTTTGTCATTTGCAGGCTGTCAAGTTTGTGGTCATTTGTTATAGTAGCCACAGGAAACTAACAGAGAGTGAAAGTGAATAGGAACCAAGCAAGATAATCATTTGGAGCTGGTGTGAGAGAAATAAATGCACCACTCACAAATAGGAGTGTAAAGGAGTTTAGGGGAAAAAGCAGTCGTTTGAGTTGAGACATGTTACAAATGGCCATGTTGTAGATGGCCAGGACCCTGGGAAGATATGCAGGCAGTATACACCTGCCTCCGTGGACTGGATTACGCCTTTCCCCTTTGGCTTCCTGGAAGCTACCTATCACATAGTTATTCGGCACATGTTTGGGATAATGGGCCCATTAGGATCACAGGCTGTCTGCTAAAGACAACTGAAAGAATGTCCAGCATTAGGTTTCGGGATAATGAGGTGATGTGAAACATCCAGATTACATTTCATGCCCATTACAGTGGATAATCAAGAGTTGTCTATATCTAGTACTTGGTACAGTGCTGGCTTTAGAAGAATCTCAATAACATTTTTAAATGAATGAATAAGAAGGAAGAGTTACTAGGTGTTGTCCTTAAAAGTGATCTTCCCGTTTCTTAAAAGGTTAAACATAAATTTATCAGACAACTCAGCAATTCGTGTCTAGGTACCTACGCAAGGTAAATGGAAATATATGTCTGCACAAAGACTTCTATACAATGTTCAGAGGAGTATTATTCACATTGTCAGAAAGCAAAACGATCCAAATGTCTAACATGATAAATGAATAAACAAAATGTGTGATATCCATACAATGGAACATTATTCAGCATTACAAAGGGACAGGCTACTGATGCATGAACCCACCTCAAGAACATTATCCTAAAGGAAAGAAACCAGACACCAAAGACTACACTTACTTTATGATTCCACAGATATGAAATATCCAGAAAAGGCACATTTATGGAGAGAGCAACCAAGTTGGCGTTTGTCTGAGGCTGGAGTGGAAACAGCAGTTGGCTGCAAAGGGGCATGAGGACTCACTCTAGGGCGGTAGTTCTAAAACTGGATTTCGATGATCATTGCACAACTCTGAATACTTATGAGAAATATTAGATTGTGTATTTAAAATGAGGAAATTCTGTAATATATAGATTACATGGCAATAAAACTATTTTTTGGAAAAGTAATGTGCTTGAAAACATGACAATTCCAAAAGTACAAGAAGTGCTTTTTACCAAATCATCTTCGGTAAAAAACAAACAAACAATCAAACTACATAACTGTAACTTTGTGTGTATACACGCGCGCGCGCACACACACACCCACACACACAATATACCTCCTGCTAAAGCAGCGCAGCCGTTCCTAAATGAAGGCTTTGGCAGCCATCTTGTTAAAAAAACGGAAATAATTTGTGATATTGACAGTGTGGTGCTTGATGTAAGTGCCTCAAAAAACATTTTTCCATCCAGGTTGAGTAATGCCCTAACGCTCGTAAAAACGTGAAGGGACATTTGGTAGCCTTTTATAGACTTCATTTACAGGGCAGATGCTGCTCAGAAGTGTTTGCTCTGTAGCTCAATTCCATTAACTGTACAGTATGTACTTGTTTTGGATAGGCTGAAAATGAAGACGAAAAAAGACAACTTTATTTAGCCGTTTCTTTTCTTTTTCTAGGAGAGTTAAGAAAAAATTGATTTTAACCAATAAGAGATAGTAGGCAAAAGTAACAGTCCCGTGTGAGGGAATGAAGTATTCCTTACCAATAATAATAGCTAATGTTTATTTAGTGCTTATTCTCTGCTAGCAACTGCGCTGATTTACATACATCATCATCTCTCGTCCTCAGAACAATCCTACAATGTCGTTAACAGCCTTCCCGTTGTGCAAGTAAGAAAACTGAAGTTGGAGTGTCAGTAACTCATCTGAAGGCAGAAGGCTGGGAGCGGACAGCCAGGACTGGCAGAGACCAGACTTACTATCCTATCGCCACAACGGGTCATAACTGCTCCCCACGGAATGTGTATACATTTAATGCTGAAAATCAGGAGACTCAAAACTGTAATTTTAAAAATTGAATACACATATTTTTAAAATGTTTTATAGGAGTTGAACATATCCATGCTGATAACTTCTAAATTTCTATATTCAGTTCTGCTTGCTCATCTGAATAGACTCACAGATCTAACTTCCAATTCAACTCTCTGCTTGTCCAAACGTGATTTCTAACTTAATATGTTTAAATGCCAACTCTCTAAACCTGCTCCACCCAAAGTGTTTTCCATCTCAATAAATAACACCTACATTTATCCACTGCGGCCAGAATCTTGAGGACGAATCCTGACCGATTCTTACATCCTTCACTGTTACTGCCCTGGTCAAACTGTCACCATGCCTGTCTGGGTGACTGTAGTAGCTGTCTGCATTCATTGAGGTAGGTGGGCCACATTTAAACAGTGGATTAAAGCGTTTAAGTGGGAGTACAAGGCAGGTGAATAGATCATAAGGGCAGGATTCTTCCATGCATTCAAGACCCCAAGCCAAAAGAGGCACTGTCATCTCCAACCAGAGACTTCTGTGTTTGCCTTGCCCAAAGGGAAAGACAACATGGGGAGCACAGGCGGGACATTTTCATGCGCACCTGGAAGGGGCCCACATCACTTCTGCTTACATTTATGCATAACACCCAGTTACACAGCCACACCAAACTGCAATGGAGCAGGAACTTGTGGTCTAACAGGGTCTTCCGTACCTCCTCATTCTAAAACTCTGGATCTTAGGTGATGATTTTGAAATCGGGGAAACAATTTATCCTTTAAAAGAGTTCTTATTAAAAGCAGCGTAGGTGAAAAGAGGCAGTTCTGTGAAGGATTGTATCTAATTTCAGAGTGAAAATACCTTTCTAAAGGAAACGGCCGTGAGAGGTGCCACCTGAAACAGTAATTTCATGCTAAAGCAGATGGTAAGTGGCAATATATGTGGTACTAACAGAGGTTTACGAGAATGGTATTTTCTTAAAAAGTATCTGAGGGCCTGGTTTCATTTATATACCAGGAAACAATTTGGGGAGGAGGTGAAAATATATACTGAATCACGGAGAGCTCATCGATTAAAGGAGAGTTATACTTTTTATTTTTAATTTTTTTTGGATGGGAGGAAAATTAAAGCAAGAGCTCTAAACTAAGTCTGTAGAAGTCAGTCAATTATCTTCACATTAAGAATAGTTTACAGCATATGTGTAGAGGGAGAAGAATGATAGTGATTTTGATTTTTATATTGAAGGGACAAAGTGTTTTAGGGGACGACGGCGGTAACAGCACTTTTCTCTTCTGCCGGTGCCCCACAGAGAAGGAGGCCAGCGCGAAGGAACTGGCAGGAAGTGGCTTCAATGCAGGCAGTATGCAAAGAAGATAAAATAGGATACTGGGCAATATAATTTTCTTCTACTCTGTAAATACCCATCTTTTACCATAAAGGCTCTTTAAAGAAACAAGAAAACAAAGCATTCAGAAGGGGCTTGATACATTATTTACCAACTATCAAGTGAAAAAAAACACCCACTCAGACATTTTGATAAAAACTTTCAATGAATGTATCTAATTTTATTAATATTTTAAAAAGCCAATTACGACTAGAAAGTTATTGTTTGTTAAACTGCTTCACAGCATTCTGAAAATAGAATGTTTCCAAACCACTTGGAATCACTTTCCCGAAGTTTCAGTTTCTGAAGGTCAAATAACTATGTAACTGCTTAATAAAGAAGCAAAGAAGTACCTCTAAATATATCTCCCAGCTCTGATGGGCTTATATTCTGCTCCTTAGGTGAGGTATTAGCAAAGCTTATTTATTTTCATTTCCAAGGCTTTTATTTGCTCGTTCCCTTGTGGTAAAGCTGATTTCCATGATGATTCCCTTCTTAATTTAATACCCTTTTTACTCATCATATAGACATAAGAATTTTCCATAAAATAATGAAATCCTTGCAAAGGAAATGAAGACAACTCAGAGAGTAAAGTAAACTAGCTCTTTTTTCAATTAATTGATCCACTGTCATGTGCATGTAAGATTTTTTTAAACCTAGGAAAATAAGGTTAATTAACATAAAAAAGCCTCACTCCTCTAGATGCTGAATTTTGTATTTTACCCATGCTGCCTTAAGTGCCTTGATTTCCCAGTAATGACCTAGTTCTCCTAATGAGGAACATTAACCCCTGGCTATAGCTGTCCAGGACTTAATTGTCAACTGCTGCTGAAATAGGGGAGTTTGCCGATCAGCAGGTATGCGGTATATTAACTCATGTCATTTCAACCCATAATAAATAAATCTGTTGCTAAGGCAACAGGAAGATCAGCTCTGTCAGTATTCTCCACCCCCAAGCCCCCCCACCTCCCGCTCCTCTTTTGGAGGAACTGCCTTTCACACCAAGCTTGGGAAAAAAAGAAGGAAATTAACTACATGTAACCATAATTAGAAGTAACATCATTTCTCATCTTAGAAACATATCTAAATTAATAAAAAAGGACAGCAAAGAGAGAAATGCTTTTGCCTAAGATCATGATAAATTATTTCCTTCAACAGGAGATAGGCACTATGAGGTATACATCTGAGGAGGAACAAATCTCAAACATTTCGGCTCTTTGTGTTTCTGAAATTTCCCCTTCTTTTGTTTAACCAACAAATGATTCTAGCCTGAATAGTGCTGAAATAGCTAATTAGGTGCACAGCCAATAAAGATTATACAAAGAAAAAAAAACCTTACATAATTTATAATAGTTATTGCTATACTACCTTGGAATTCTTTGCTGTGACTGAGTAAAAATAAATAAAAAATAAAACTCTGGACACTGAACCTTAGTCTGGGAAACCTAGAAAAGCCATAGAATCTCATTCACTTAGGATTATTAACTGGGGTTTAGAAAGTAATTTCAATGGACTGTTTAAAAATGATTCGCACATCTGGATTATGGCAGAGGGGTAGGTGAAAAAATAACCTATAAGAACATCCCATTCTTGTATTTTTCAATGATAACTAAGAAATTATTTTGGTTTTAACCAGTTTGAGCCTTTCTTTCCAAATACCATAATTCTATTGAATACTTCTCTATCACCCTTTGTTAAAATAAATTATTCCATTTTAACAGAGTCCTGAAGGATTTGTATTTACAGCTCCCATAAAGAGATTTCATCTAAACCTCCCTCCCCCAAACAAACAAAACGTATGTTTTGTGAAAGCAGTGCTGATCTCAGGACCATCTCTACCTGTCATTCAGTGAACTGAATTCCTCCATATTTTCACTGTCTTTCTTCCCAGGATGAGAAACCTGTACTCCGCGGGACTTACTGAGACCAGAAGAGCCAATCACCAAAGAGTTACCTCATCAGTACTAAGTAACATCAACTGAGCATCCCCAAACAAACAACAAAATTTTCTGTCTCTATCTTGGAGGGCCTTCGTTACAATCTAAACCAAAGCACACCACTTAAAACAAGGAATGAGTAGGGCTAGAAAACAGTGTAGAGACTAAAGTCTTTTTTTACACACGTATGAGGTGCACTAGATTGCACAGGTGCCCGTGGTGCACGCAAGTGCACAGCCAAGCAAATTCACACAGCACCAGAGTTTAAATCAGGACAGAGGTCTGTGGAAGGCAGAGGCTTCAAGGGCATTTCTAAGAAACATAATTGTAACGACCATCACTGAAAGACAGAAAATGCTATACATTAAGAGCAACAGGAGGGATATTAGTTCTGAAAAATGGAGGAGAGAATGGGCAAAATAGAGAGGTCAGGTCAACAGGGGTGGTGTAGAGAAAGGTTTAGTGACAAGGAAGAAGTATATTTAAACACACACAACTGTATATGTGACAAATATCTATACCAAAGAGGTAGATAATATGTCTACCCACTCATCCATCCATCTGTCCTTCATCCATATCACCTAGCTAACTACTTCCCAGCTCACTCCTCCATGATCTGTCTTAAGGACTAAGTCTGGTATAAGGACTTGACCCAGAGTTGCAATGGAAAGAAGCACAGACAGACACAGGTCTTGAAGAGGTAAAGATGACTTATTATAAGCATGCCACAATCAAACACCATCTTTTGCAGCAATTGGTATATTTAAGAAATAAGTCAAGTTTAGAGACCTTTTCAACCCTATTATGCAGGAAAGGGTAACAAGAGTTTTAGTTTATGATATTCTAGAGAAAACAACACCAAGACAGTAATGACTATAGGTGGGAGTTCTTTAATCTGACATGGTGCACTAGAAAGTTAAAAATAGCCCAAGAATCGCTGGGAAACTAAATGTTGAGTCTCTTATGTTTTTCATATATTTAACAGTTTGGAAAATAGCAAGGCATCTATGGATGAAATTTTGGAAATTATAAATGATATTTTGATAAGACTATTTTTTTTTGGCTATGATTTTCCCAGAGTTTATCTTCTTACTAATTAAGAATCCTGAAATAGAGTCCCAGAGTTTCATCTGATGAATCATGTTAGAACAAAATAAAACTATTTGGTGATATAATACATAGCAACTTAAGCCAGTGTTTGATTAAAGCTTTTCAAAGATTCTAGTAAAATCCTGTAGAGTTTTTTTGCTTTTTAAATGACAGAGTTCACTTGAAATTCTTTAAGGACAAAACCAAAATAAAACAAAAAAGATAAACACCTCATCCCTCCCCTCAAAAATAAGGAAGTAAACAAACGTCAAAAACAAAGAAAACCCCTCCAAGCAAAGAGATGTGACTAAAGAGAACTTGCCATTGCGTTGGGAATGACGGCCGTCGCCAGGGACCCTGGAGTCCCTGTGAGCTCTGACCACCCAACTGGCAAACATGGAGCTGGTTAGGCAGCAACTTTCAACATTTTCCACCTCATGGCACACATGAACTCATTACTAAAATTCTGTGGGTTACCAAAAGATACATTATATTTTTTGCCAATCTGACAAAAAAAGTAGGTATAGTTTTGATTCATTCACACCGGTCGGCTACTGTTGTGTTGGCTACTGCCACTGTTTTGTCTGACAAGCAAGAGTGTCTGACCTGTTGGCGTCTCTGCGCCACACTGGAAGAAGAAGAGTTGTCTTGGGTCACACATTAAATATATCGCAACACACAATCATGAAAACATCTCATACTGTCTTAAGTAAATTTACGATTTTGTGTAGGGCCGCAGGATGGACACCCTGAAAGGGGGAAGAGGTCGGTGCCCCTGAAATAGTCATATATTGCCTGTTTTACATATTCTTGCAGCACACTGGGTGAAGATCGCTGGGTTAGATTC
Organism: Micronycteris hirsuta; assembly: GCA_004026765.1. Lineage (NCBI taxonomy): Eukaryota > Metazoa > Chordata > Mammalia > Chiroptera > Phyllostomidae > Micronycteris > Micronycteris hirsuta. The sequence goes on from PVJI01004903.1 coordinate 55,232, forward strand.
TCTTTCAAAGAGCAGTTACCCATTCTTCCCAGTCCATCTCAAATGAGCTCGCTTACAATAATTCCAGGGCAGACATTCCTAACGTGGAAGATACTGAACTGTGCAAGTGGCCAGGGCTGCTGGAAAGCATGCGTGGGATCATTTTTACAGATGAGGACAAGTAAGACGGTTCTCACAGGTCTGAGGAAGCACTGGCAGAGTATGTTGAGAGGCAGATGGCCAGACCTCATGACCATCTTTTCCGGAACTATAATTCTGTGAGGATCGTTCCTCCCTCAGAAAAACAGACTTACACACAACACTGAAACAGAACAAAGAGCACCGGTGGCAAGAAGCTAGCCCTTTGCCTCTCTTCCCATCCTGCTGTGCAACCTGAAGACTGCCCTCTGAAAGTATTCTGCCCTCAGGTAATGGCCAGTGAAGCCTAAATAAATTAAGAAAATCTACTCATCAGGTTTTTTCCAAGTTATGTGGGCAAAAGAAAACCAAGATAAGTTACTTTGGCCTGAAAAGCATATCATCCAATCATCTAACACACATCCGTTCAGAAGGCAGTCATCAATTTTGCTTTCAAGGCTGTAGTTTTAAATCTCAGAGAGTCAAAGGATGAAAAAAAAGTAATTTATTTTACTCTCAAGTAATAAAGCATAATTTTCCATTTTATATCAACCATTTGTTTTCAGTTAGAAATCTCCAAAGTTTCTAAAAATATAGGTTGTCAAATTCTTTCAGTATTACATTCTATATGATTTACCTAAGTATGCTTCAAATCTGTCTTTATTTCTCAATGAGTGGAGCTTTTCCTTTCCAAATTTACACTGTTAACCATAATCAACATTACATGAATTGTTTTACTGTTTCTTTATGGAAAATACTGCAAATAGCATAGAGTTCATAAATAGTCATTGCCCTTTAAGTGAAAAGCTCTGACAATTTCCTCACTTCCCAAGCGATGAGGTAATGGTGGAACTTAGAACTACAGGTACTCTCACAATTTCAAACTCCTGGATACGCCTCAGAGCCCACTTCCACTCCATTTCTTCATCTTCTCTTAACCAGAATACACCCACGTATGGGCTACTCATAGGGGCTTTTAGTTCAGAACAGAATTTCTTCTATCACAGATCTCTCGCCTATGGCTTCCGAACTTACTGAGCCCATGTAGAGGCAAATCCTGTTTGGTCTGAGAAAGTTTTCTCATACACAATGAACACTTGTTTGCTCTCAACTGCTAAATCTAAATGCTAATACAATAACACGCTGGGCAAGAAAAAGTAGTCTATGAGAACCGAAACTCAGGCAGTGTCAGCGGCAGACATTTTTACAAATGGCATTATCGGTTCTTCTGACGGTCATTCTCAAGGGTCATCTGTGAATTCCTGGGGGTGTTTGGGACCCACAGAGTCAGCACAGTCAAACTATTTTCATAATAATACTAAGATGCCATTTGCCTTTTTCACTGTGCTGACACGTGTCATGTTTGTGAAAAAAACCCTGACGAGTGAGACTGCTGTTGCCTTGGCATGATTTGAGGCCACGGCACCAACCTGAACTAGCAGTCACTGTGTTCTTAACCACCTGCATGAACAGTTAAAAAAAAAAAAAGTCAGTTTCACTTAAGAATGTCCTTGAAGAAGTGTTAAAATCACTAATTTTATTAAATTTCATCTCTTCAAGAGGTTCATTCTGTGGAATGTAACTGGGAATACACACACATCCCCTTTGCACACCAACGTACAAGGACTGTCTTGAGGAAAGTATTCATGTGACTTTTTGAGTAAAATAGCTGCCTTTTTCTTGAAACATCAATTTTATTTAAAAGAACAACTGATAGACAAACCATGGTTAATCAGGCTTGGGCATCAGGCAGGCATTTGCTCAAGTATGAATCACGTGAACCTATCACTTCAAGGAAAACATTCATTGCAATGAGCATAAAAAGTCATTAAGAGGTTTCAACTAAACTTAAACTCATACTTGTCAAATTCCGGTGTGGTACCAAAGAAGAAGATCTACAATAATCCCAAAGTGTCATTAAAACACTCCTTCCTTTTCCAAACCTATCTCTTTGTGAGGCAGAATTTTGTTCATAAACTTCCACTAAAATAACATATTGCAACAGATTGAATACTTAAGCAAATATAAAAATCCAACTCTCTTCTATTTAGACATAATAGATTTACAAAAATGTAAAATAATGTCATCCTTATCACTAATTTTTTGTTTTGTAAAATAGTTATTTTTCATAAAAATACATTCACATGTATTT